>VZTT01028849.1:967-16512 GCA_013400855.1 Buphagus erythrorhynchus | reverse complement strand
CTGTGCCCCCTTCTATTAATGGATATTATTAATCCCTTGGGCCATCCAGTTCTCAGCAATGCAGCAAAATGTCACTTTTATTTACTTCTCAAGTGCAGTTTTAGCATTCTCCTCCCAGCACTGCTCTGACAAACTGCTGCTTTTAACTGTTTATGAATTGTATTGATTCAGGTTTCATACTTACATCACTTGCCAATTCATTTGCTCTCTTGGCATTTTGATAAGCTGGAGTGATCATAGCAGGAAAGCTTCCTTTCCCTCTGCGCTCCTCAAACTCATCCATATATCCCTGAAGAAAATTCAGAGTGTTTACTCATCACACATGAGCAGATGGGGCCATGGGTTATTTTACAAAGCCCCACAGTCCTTGTTAGTAGGAAGGTTCACAGCTTCAATAGTATTTTCTTTTTAAATGAAAAAATGACCAAAATATAAGAATAAATTGACCTGTTAAATTACCTGTGCCTCTGAAGCTACCTGTGCTGCATTCCAAGAGAAATTTAGGTAGCTGTTAGATCTGGTCAAGATAGCATTCAAGTGTACAATGGCATACACCCTTCTGATCTCACCTCATTTCTTACAGAGATATCTGCTTGCCTCTCTGTTTGTCAATACATGTTTCCCTGGAATATTATAAAAATAGCTAATGGTTTGGTTAGCCAGGAGACTTGATTAAAGTTAACAAGTTTAACAAAGGATCAAGCTTTCTTTGTGGTGTTACAGAAGCTATTTGATCTTTCCATGGTGATTTTTCACATCATAATTGACCAAAAATAATAGTTCTCTAGTGCAGTGATGTATTTTGAAGAGGGAGTAGTAAATGAAGCAGAGATACCTAGATATCAAAATATTAAACTCCTTAGTGAACAAAACCACAAAATTCCATTTGTCTGATTAAAAAAACCCCAATTGTTGTGGAAATAACACCCTTCAATCCATCTACAGATAAGTTTATGTGTAAATATTTGACAATTTGAAAGCCATTTAGATAGTTTAACAGCAAAATACTGGAGATTTTTTTTTCAATTGTAATGGACAATTATCATCCCAAAGCCTTCTATGGCAACATCTGGGGAGAATATGGAGTACAAGCAAGAATACAAACAAGTGAAATACTGTGTAATGTATCTTCTCTGCAATATTTTGTAAATCTTTTGTAGTAAAGAGGCAGCTTGAGTGAAAATAGAATGTGCCATGAATAGAATGCATGTCAAGAATGTCATGGAGAGCACAGATAGGAAGGACTACAAATATCTGGGATATCTCTTTTGTGTGTTCTCAATGCAAAGCCATCCATTGGAGGTAATTTTGTGCACCATCAATGTCATGTTTTAAATATAGGTCACACCACAAGTTTACGAACAATATGATGCCATAGTTACAATCGCATTAAATTATTCTACAAACAGGCATAGAAAAGAAAAAAACAGCGTTGATTAATTCCATTAATGAGTTTGAATTCTCCAGACCAATCTGTCTTTTGCTTCTAACTTTCTTAAATACACTTTAATATCATTTCTAATATTGTGCATATATTCAAAGTTTCAGAAAATTACTTTAGGCACTCTTAAGGTTTTAAAACACGAACAAAACAGATGTTCAGCACAGGAATTTTACAGTAGGATTCCCAAAATTGTCTCATATTATATAAAAAAATATGCATGTGCATATATATATGTATATCTATATATATCTGTCTGATGCACACTCAATTCATTGTTGATGATCTCAACAGTTAGAAATCTAATCCCTCCACCCATGTTAAGTCACAATTTACTCAGAAAGATCCATTAATTTCAGTGACTCTGTGTTATCTGACTAATAATATCAGTATCCAATCTATAAAGATTAAAACTCAAATTGAATTTGAAGTCCATGACTGAAGTTTCAAAGACACTTTCAAAGAAAGAAAACTTAAATTAATTCTAAAACAGAAGAATTCTAAGGCTTGGAAATGTAATTAGGGCTTTTTCAATTTCATTTTATTTGTTTATTTCTATTAAAACTTGTAGCAGTTCAAAAGACAGAACTAATTGAAGGATTCATTGCTACAACTCTAAACTCATATTCTTCAAGGATGGTTTGCTTTTCACAGAATACTAAATGTAGATTTGGACAGAAGAAGTGAAGAAATGTAAAATACCAAAAATACCAAAGGTTTTAGGAAAATACAGCCCCTGTTCCTTCATTTCTCCAAAGTATATGGACCTACTTAGGAGCAGGACAAAAACCCCTGAGATTAACCATATAGTTTTCTTTATACAACATCACTATTCAATTCCTTTTAAATTCCATTTAGATGCATTCAGTTCTATTTAGCTTTGCTATTTCCCTAACCTAATTGAAACAGAACCTCGGGTGCATTTTGGACAAGCACAAAACCAATTGTATTCCCTTAAAAATGAAACATAGGAAAACAAATGCCACTGACCAAAACAGAACTAAAGCCAGTTTTGTTCCACAAATACAGAACTACAGCTTGTCAGGCTTATAATACTCCTTTTATAGAGGTGGTGAAATCTAAGAGATTCAATGCTGTTCACAGAGCTGCAAAGCTCTTAAGATTTGTGAAAATACCCACTGAGAGAAGGCACCCAACTATCTGCCAACTTTCTACCATTTCACAACCCTTTCACCTTTCTCCTTACTGAATTTCCTTACTCATGGAATGGGAATATTTCCTCGAGTAAATGGATTTCAGTGTGATGTATAACACCACAACAGAAATGTGGAGTGCATGCATGCCCACAGATAAAGTTTGCCAAGATCAGTCTTTAGGAATGGCCCTCCCATAAGGGTCATGCAGTGACAGTGACAGTGAGCCACCTTGTAGTCACATCTTTAGGTGCCAGTGACAGACACATCACACTTTAGGTGCACACTGCTGTTTGCACACCATCCTTTCCTTTGAGACCTTGTTCTCCCACACAGGAAAACAAAAGTGGAAATAGGTGTCACCAGTTTCTAAAACCTTGAGCAATCAGCTCTGGTAATGATCAACATCAGCATGGCTATTTCTTGGATACTGCATACCTGTCCATATTGATCTGCATTTTCTCTTGCAAAAGCAACATCTGTTCCAGCTGTATGGCTGGCTTTTCCCTTGATCTCATTTTCATATCTTTGATGATACTTTACCTAAAAGGAGAAAAAGGAAATAAATAATCCGGGATAGTTTAGTCTGGTACACAGATGCTGCACAATAAATAACAACCAATGACATGCACATATTGTCAATAAAGGATTGTCAAAATTCCCATTGCCACCAACCTGCACAAGTCAAATATGTTGCTTGAAGATATAAAAACAGAACTAGTGGTGTACTTTTTAATAATGCAGTAGGAACACGGGACTTGCCATTTCAACCCAGACCATTGGTTCAGTGTGTTCAGCACCACCTGCTTGACAGTGGCTAATCCCTGATGCTCCAGCAGTTTAAAAAAATAAAACTGATTGTAATGCAAATTCACAGTTATCACAGAGCACTTTTTTACCACAGGTCACCTGAACCCCATCAATAAATGGGTTTGTTTCTGAAAGATGCATTATCCCCAGTGATAAAGGGAATTTTAGGCAATCAACCTTCAAGTTTAGACCAAGATTTGCACTACATTTGCTGGAGTCAAAACAATGCCTGTAACCTGATGCTGCCCTTTAATCACCATGTGTGTTTGCTGACAAAAGTGAAGGGTTTTCCACAGATCAAAGGCAAACAAAAAACATGTAATTTTTTAGAGTCAGCTGCTTTTACCTTCAAAATTACGGATCTCTTATTTTCCTCAATGACTCTTAACAATGTTTTAAATTCACTTCCTTTGAGTTATATGTTCTTCCATATGTTATCTTCTCCAACAAAAAGAGCTTTTCTTTCAGTTTCCAATAACAAAGCACAATTAACTGTACATTTTGAAGGAATACTGATGTCTTTTTATGGTGCTTATTAAAGAGTATAGGGGTGTTGTGGTTTTGTTATGTTTGGAAAGGAAAAGAAAGCCAGTAAAGATCAGTATGCCATGCTCATGGAATTTCTGCCAGTAAATGTTTTAATTCAAAATTTGTGTGACAGTTTAATGTTTTATTTCCCAAAAGAGCCTTTGCTTTGGATACTTACATCACTGGCTAATTCATTTGCTCTCTTGGCTATTTGATAAGCTGGAGTGATCATAGCAGGAAAGCTGCCTTTTCCCTTCCGTTCTTCAAAGTCTTCTGTGTATTTCAACTGTAAAATTTCAAGACAGTTCAGGAGCAATTAGAGCAAATGTATCTTGATTGCACACATAATCAATCCTTAAAGTTGCAGAGTCAGGCATTCGATGGCTGTCATCTGCCAGAAGGAAGATGAACCATGAAGTCTGAATCTTTGCAATTTGGTCTTTACACAATCCCACATCTTCTGCATGGCCCCTTTGTCTTGTTCAGGGTGAGGGATGGAAAGAGTTGTTTAAAGAAAATACTTCAGGTGTCTGCAAGATGCCTGCTCTATTTACAGTAGAGTGAGGCAGCTTCTTTCTTTGCTTTGCATGGCAGCCTGTTGGTGGGTATGGAACAGACTGGTTTCCCAGCTTCTGCTCTGACAGCCTAAAATGGCCTCAAATTGAATGTGGTCTTTGTAACTGGAAGTATTAAATGCTTAATGTTAAAACAAGTCTGCCTTTAAAACATTATTTTTTTATTTTTCTTTGTGTTCATATTTTCAAGTAATTTATAAATACCCTAGGAACCACTTGCAGAGCCAAAAATAGATCAATCTATTTTGTTTTACTTACATCACTTGCAAGATGTGCTCCAGCCTTTGCATGAAGTATATCTGGAGTGTCTACAACAGAGGTGAACTTTGAAACTCTCTCTTCATGCCCACGCTTATATTCCACCTGAAGAGGAAAACATATATATCCATATTACAGACAACAAGCAGCAAAAGTATATTTCATATCAGAAGGCTTCTAGAGAAAATGAGCAACAGCAGTCTCCACTCTCCACAGTCAAGCTATCCGTATATTTAAGGCCCAATTTCCTTAAAGTGAATACCAGAAACAGACAGAATGGAACCAGATATTAAATTTTTCACTTGATATATATATATAATTTTCACTTGATTTGATTAAAATACCATGAGAATAGTCATTAATGTCCCAAGATCATACTGCAATGACAATGCAGATAGTATCTGCAGAAAACAACACAATATTTTAAAATCATTTTTATGGGATTTATTTTTACTTATATTTTTCATGTGAATTGTTCTTTTTATAAATAAGCAATTTCCTGTGCATAAATTTAAAGTAGCTTGTATACTAATAAATTTCAAAATTATAGCTATTTGATTTCAAGTAATAAAGTGAAATATGTCAAATGTAAATAATTAGATTAATAAAGTCATAATGTGAAAGCAAAGGTAATGAATTAAATGAACATTTCAGGGCGAGTCACAATCTTTTTCAGGTTGTGATAAATTACGGCAAAAGTTGCTACATTTTCCAGGAAATATCTACATTGTCATTTATTCTATATGATTGTCTTCCAAGGCCAAGTATTTTATTAACTCTGTTTTCTGCATCATATTAACATTTTCTCACTTTGTAAGAGTATAACAAATATTCACCATAGAATCTAACATCTCAAATGAATGGCCTGAACCCAGGATTCTCCAAACTCAGAAGTGTAAAATATAATTAAAAACCCCTGTGACTTACATTACTGCTTAGCTGGTTGGCTCTCTTAGCAACCTGATAACCTGGAGTGATCATAGCAGGGAAGCTGCCTTTGCCTCTTCTTGGCTCATATTCTTCTGTATATTGAAACTAGAAGATTAATTTGTTTATTAGAAAAGAATCCACTGTAGTTTAATGTGATTCCTCTTCCCATGCCTGCTTCCTAAAGGTATGTATCACTTTATTTAAAAGTAAACAAATTAAAGAATTTACACTTCATAAGTGTGTTAGTTACGACTATTTCCTACATACTAGAGAAAACGTCTCTCATTCATATCAATTATCCACTGTTCATTGCCTATGTTGATTAGGTCACTAACCCATTGTAAGGACACAGTCATAATTCAAAAGTGATTTTCGTCAGTCATGGAAATTCACTCAGTGAAAAGTCAGGTCTCTGGAAACTATGGCACATTTTCCATCATGAGTTCTACTCTACTGAGAGAAAGAGCATTGCTTGCTAGATCAGACCACCTCAGTTTGGTGAGCAGTTGAAGTGTTTCTGAGTTACATAAATATATAAATGTATGATGGCAATAGAACTCTTATGAGACTTTAATCACTTACAAGGCTAAGTATTGTTATTGACAGAAATAAACATGCCAGTTTCTCCTCTGGCAAAATCTTAAAGATCAGAGTGTAGACAGACCCTCCAGATATTCTTCCTCCAAAGCCTGAAGGTGACATCTTACCAAAGACAGACTTTGATGCATTTGTAAGTCTTCAGAATATGAGAGACCATGAAAATAAAGCCAAGCATCAGTCCACTTACATCAGTCAGAGCCTTCTGTGCCTGTGTAATCTTGACCATCTCAGGATCTGGGATTGTTCCTGGGTACCACGATTTCCCTTCTTCATAGGCAGCATAGTAAGCATTCTACAAAAACAGGACCTAAATAACTACCTATCTTCACCCTGGTTTTAACACTCAAACAGCTGATCTGACAGGGGGAAAAAAAGGAAGCACACAGTGCTGTGGAAGTGAAATTGTGCAGCACAAGGCCTACATTCCACATCCCTTCAGAGTGCCAAGACAGAACTTGTATAGCAAGAACTGATATCAAGGTGACAGGATCCAGGATCCTGGAGTGAAACTCAAATAACAGCCCCTGGGAATCAGATTCCCTGCTGTGAAGCTCCAGTGCCAGTAGAGAGAAGACACATGGAGTATGGCTGTACATGCACTGGAGACACACTCTTCCTTCCTTACTTTCTGATTCTTCTATGCTAAGTTATCATCGAGCTATTTTGCCTTGAAAACTTTAGCCAAATAAGAATCAAAGGCTTTTTTTTTTTAGCATTGAAATGTCGTGGTTAAACCCCTAGCAATCAGGACAGTCAGGGTCAATCCTTGGTGTCCTGCAGGCTGCTGGCTTGGAGACTCAAGGGATATTTCTTACCTGGGTAGCCAGCTGTTGGGCTTTATAGACACTTTCAATTTCTCTGGACCTTGCATCCCACTGAAAGACTGATTTCAATTGTTCACTCTGTTCTCGATATTTTATCTAAAAGAAAAAAAAAAAGATAATGACCTGTTTACTCATTTTAGTCATTTGTTAGTAGTACTAACACACACCCCCTTTGGAGAAAAATAAGAGGGGACACAAATAAGGTGATGATTGCATTTAGCCCTAAGGCCAAATCTCTGCTTTCTAGTCCACACCCAGCTTCCACCTAAGACTTCTGCCAGTATAGGAGCTGCACATATGTAAAGGAGCGACATACTATGCCTGAAACCTGGCACGACATTCTGAAAGAATAATTAACTCTTTAGATAATACTTTTGGGGGAAATAATCGATGAGAATTGAAATCCATAAGAAATTTTAAGAAGGATGTGTCAATGCATTAGATGAAAAAACTATTACCACGTGAGCAATATTCTATTCTCCTATTTCCCTGCACAATGTCCACAAAGTATCATATCCTAACTGTGTATATGTAAATGACTGCTATATTTAGTCCTGGGTCATTATGTTCCTACTGCTACTTTTATCATGATAGCATGTAGAAATCCAACTGAAATCACGGCTCTGTTATATAACTCACTCTTCAGATGTAAAAACCCAGAGTAGGAAATTTAAACTGACTGGACAGAAATGTTACTGAGCACATGTACCATTATTCCCATTTATAAAGTAAGCACAGAGGTGCAGAGAGCTGAATGATTTGCTTGCTAACACAGAAATTCTGTATAGAGAGACCTAATTTTTATCTCTGCACTCCAGCTTATGTCTCAACATAAGACTTACATGAGAACATCATGCTGGGATTGAAGAAACATTCCATTTTCTGCATCAGAAATAAACTTAAATATAGAAACAACAAACTTCCATAATAGCAAGTGAAACATTTTCCCAAGTTATCACTATTTTATACATTTACTAGCGAAAAATTTTCCTGCTCTCAAAATTTATACAGAAGTACTCCCTTTAAGCAGGTACTGCAAAAACAGTTTCTCTATTACCCTTAGCAATTTTCTCTCTGGAACAGAGCCTCATTATGTGATTGAAAAGGCCAGAAGGTGTTTAAGGTGTGTAAAACAAGGGAAAGTGATCTTCGAGCTATAATTTCTCTGGATTGTGTACTCACATGCACTGGAAGTATCAGTCTCATATCACTGCCTAAACCAGAAATAGAACCTGCAGTAATCCCAAACTCATTCCTGAGCAGATCCGTCACACACAGTTTAAAGTAAGTGAGACAGTCATTGCTGAAGTAGCTACAGCCCATGATACTGCAAAAACTGAGGCATAGTAATGCTGTACAAAATGATAAATGATGCAGTGTCTGATGAGGGCTATTCATGTGTATCAAGTTTTTACAGCTAATACAGGACATCAGAATTAATTTTGCATGCCGTAATCTAAGAAACACAACTTTGTTAATCTTAGCGACGGCTAATCACATCAAAACACATTGCTTTGCCTGTGAAATATATTCACAATGAGCGAAGTTGTTTCAGGGTACAGAAAGACAGCATTGCGCAGGGAAGCGAGGCAGCCGTGGGTTGCCGGTGTGTTTTTTATTCCCGGTTTGAGGATGGATGCTGTGCGCGGAGGGAGCCCCGCGGGTACCGGGACGGCGCCGGGAGCGAGGCGGGCCCCGAGCGCCCCTGGCGGCCGCCCGCGGCACAGCAGCGCCCGCAGCCCCCGTGCGCCTCCATCCCAAAAACGCCTCCAGCAAAAAACCCCGCAGAGCTCCCCGGACACGGCGCTTTCCCAGCTCAGGTGCGGCGGGAATACTCGACAAAGTATTTGTGGGAACTTCTGCCTGCCTCCCACCCAGTTAAAATTTATCTGTTGTTTCGTAGCAGTTTCTGATGAGGTCACAAAGCAAGTTGTTCTTGCTTCCTGAAGTTGTGCAGCCCTGCTTAGTCACTGAGTTTACACAGCTCTGGGCAGTTTAGGGGAACTGTGCTTCCGTATAGATTATCAGATATACAGGTGAAGAGCTCCAATCAGTTTTCCTTCTGAGACCAGAAGCAAACCTAGATAAACTAGATCTAAGATTTCTTTCACATGAGTAATTACATTGAAAAAAATTGTGATTCAAACCCAGCTGAGATCTTACTGATCTAAAAGAACACAGGAAGGTAAGCAAAAAGCACATATTTATACTTACAAAACAAGAGACATAAATATGTTGTCAAAATGTAGAACAAACACATTTGGCCCTCAGGCTTCTTACCTCACTCACCATGTCCGACAGTTTTTTTGCATTCATATTTATTGGTGTTTCAAATACACTTGTGAACTCATTGTTTTTTGGATTGTGCCTAGAAAAGGGGAAGTGTAAAAGGATATCAGGAATGTACCAGACAGCCCACCAGAAAGGTTCTCTTCTAGCACTCAAAAATACAATACCAGCCTCCACCCCTCTATACACAAATTTTCCCCCACTCACAAAGAGATCTTAGATTACGTTCAAGTTATTATTGTAGGGAGTAGGTGCCTAGAGCAAAATTAATTTTAATGATCATCATATCAATGCTGTGTTTCTAATAACAAAAGAGAATAATAGAATAAAAGACAACTGTCATCTCTCCTTTTTCTGCTGACAAATTTGACAGGAATTGATCATTATAAAATAAAAACTTCCTAGAACAAACCAACTCCAAAATCTGCATTTTACACATTTTCATTATGATTAGCTCAACCTTGTTAACTCTTAACCACTGATTTGGAAAGGGCTGAATTTTGTGGTTGGTTTTATTTTCTTCCCACAATACTGAAATGAAACTTAATTTGGTTATCTTTTAACACAGTGGCCAAATGAGGAAGCTTTATGTGTGGTAAAAAGAGTTTCCCATCATTTGTGATTCATATATATCCAAAGATACCCATGAAGGGCACCAACAATACCTAATTTCACATCACACATGGGACAGACTGAGTCCAAATGGTGACCTTCTGTTGTATTAAAATGACTAGCCAAATTAAACCTATGCTAAAAAAAAAAAAAAAAATTAAAAAAAATAAAAAGGAAATACACTTACGCTTGACAGTAAGGCTTTTTCTCATGGCTAACAAAGTTGTTTACTGTTAACATCATCTTGCATACTTCACAGTGAAAACAGGCTTTATGCCATGTCTGGAAATGCCACAAAAGAGAAACCAAACAGAATATGATTTGTATTTCATTATTATTCTGCTAAGTTTAAAATCTCACTATTGATCTTTACCATTCATTTAACGAACTTGACTATATTTTTCTTCAAATATACATGTGTTATTAATTCATTTCAGTTCTGAACCCAGTTGTGAGCAAAGAACTTTTGGAACCGAGAGATTTGCACAGTGTTAGAAGTGCCAATCTGTACATCTATTATAGCCCAAAATGATAAAGAAAGAGAACTGACCTGATCTATACAGTTAATCTTCTCAGCAGGGTAAACCCCATAGCCACATCTAGCACACGGCTGCACATTCATCTTGAAATCCACAGAGTGAAAAATATATAGGTTTATACAAAAGGTTCAAAGAGTATGAAAGTGACTTTTTGGCCTGTGCAAAGCGCACTCTAGACACTCCAGTCAAGGCCTTTTGCTGTGGTCAATGGCTCCCATTAAAGCTCTGAATTGAAGTCTGTTGCTCCCTTTGCTGACCTTCTGTTTCAAAGTCAGCTGCAGGCTGGCTTTTAAAGCTGCCAGTTAGTAAGAGCGGTTATTTTGGCAACTGTGTCAGTGCAGAAGGGAGGGTAGCAATATCTTTCTCTAAATAGAAGAATGAACTCACAGGAACGAATCACATCCATGTGAATGTTAGAGCCTGATCATTTTGTATTTCAGTTTTGTTGTCAGAAGCCCAGGATGAAAAGTACATTCAGCAGCAGCATTTTACCATTAGTTTCTCCTCACCCTGATAAACAAGTGGCCTCGTAGGGGAGTAGTGTGTTTTTAGGAGCAGCCTCATAGCAGAAGGAGGTACCACCAGAGATACAGGCTAGAGATGGGTTTGAAGCTTCCTGGCCCTTGGGTGGATGTAGAATTTTACTGCCATTGTCCCAGACAAGTTATTAATTTTTTCCCTTGGTGTCAGCTCAGTTTTACCTTGTCTATTATGTCAGCAGAGCAGAGAGCACTCTTTTCTCATATCTTCCTGTTTCATCCACCTGTCACTCCATCTCCAGGTGTAGGAGGATGCACTGTGAAACAGGCAGAGCCTCTTATCTCAAAGAGTTCTAAACATGATGGGTACAAATCCAAACCTCTATCTCCTACAGGAAAAACTTCAGAAAAGAACCATTTACTTTTGAATAGAATGAACAAAGCAGCTATTTAACAGTGTTCACCAAGAGTAGACTGGAATAGATCAGAATATAAAAATTCCTTCACCAAAAAAATGATAAGGAATGTCTGATATTAGGATTCAAGCAAGCTATTAGGGATGAGAAATCTGCTCTGTACAAAAGTAGCTATTAAATTCTAACAGCTACAAATGGTCAGGATTTAAGATTTACATCTCACCTAATCATAATACCTCCAGCTGCAGGGCTCCATAACCCTGGGACACAAGTTAAGAGTTATCTCAATCTGAGTAAAAGTCTACTTAGTCATCCATGCATCTGCCCCACTGCCTGCAGCAGTCCTTGGGATATTGCTAAGCACTTCCCTGTTCTATAAATTGCAAACAATTCCATCAAAATAATTTCTGTCTAAACCTTCTGGGTATGCTTAGAGAGCCTCCTATTCATCTCTCTATTAAGATATGCAGTTCTGCTTAACTTATTATTGCTACTTTTACTGAATGCTGACAATGTACTGGCACAATGTACTGTCAGCAACTGGTGTGCTGAAAATAGAGTCTCTAATCTGAAGAGCAGTGGCACAAAGTCCTGAAAACACTTAAGGCCTTTCAAAGTAACTAATATCAGTATATAAACAGATGCATTTTCATTTTTTAAAAATGTCCCCAGAACATAATTTCTTATATTAAAATAACTGCTGAGTTACCTCATGTTATTATTTTTGGGATCAACAGAGATTTATGTCGACCAAGTTACATCACAATAAGTATCCCACTCACACCTGTGAACCAAAATAGTTTGGAAGACTTCCAGTTCCCTTCTCATACAACTTTGTATCTTGTCCCAGATTGCCATTCTGTTTATGCAAGTGACCTGTATTAGGATCACAGTGGCCAGGCTGTCCCCTCCTTATTTAGAACTTGGCACACTACCAGTTGTTGCTTCTTTGTGTCCATCTACTCCAAGAGTCACCATCCTGTATATTTTCTAGGCAGTCCTAGTTGTCTCCACGCTGTCTGAAGCTGGAGATGCTATCTGATGCTGGAGCCCTTGTCTCACACTTCAGTAAGAATAAGGGTGCATGACCTGCTCCTGTCCCTGCATTGCTTAAGACCCTCCTGAAATTAGTTCAGAGAGGTGGTGAAAGCAGGACATCCCTGAACCACACAAAACCATAAAGACTTGGCAACTACAGAACAAATAACTCATCCAGGAGTCACCTGAACACTGATTATCTGGAGAGGACTCCAGCATGGACCATCATGCTGTCCATGTGCACTGTGTACCCACAGAAAATTCAGACATCCCAGAAGGGAATGAGACCGTGTGCTCCTTCCAAGACAGATAAAGCCCTTTATTTCACAGATAAATCCTACTTCATTTCAAGATATATAAAGCCTGTTTTTCTCTTTTCACAGTGACAGATACTATCAACTTGGCTGGAAGTCATTTTCCAAGTTCTCCTGCTTCTCCCAAGTCACAGCATGTTCAAGAGGAGAATTGTGGTAAGACAGTGTCCTCTACAGCTGCTGTCTTTCCCAGCCACACTACTTCCCTCACATCTATTGTGCACCAGGTCTGCTGGAGTCTCTCAAAGATTTTCCCATTTCTGAGGACCTCAAAACTGTCCTGGTCTTCACCACCCCAGATTAAAGCCGATTTGCTAACAGAAAAGAGAGTTTATCAAAAAATAAACATTGAATGGTCTCATTACAAAGCATGCACTGCATTTTGATCATGCAAGGAATTAAATCACAAAACCAGTGCAAGTTTGTTATCTTGACGAATCTTAGCAAGACATTTTCTCTTCAGTTAAAAGCTCATTGTGGCTTTTTTCCTCCTTTAGTAAGACCTCATAAAGGCTTTTTGATATCAATGAAAATCTTAAAAGGCTTTACTTAACAGTAGAACCTTAATCAATGTGCTTTAAAAGTACTGTGGTTACACAGAAAGTACAAGAAGACAGTACCTTGAAAGTGCAAATTAGTGGGAAGAAACATTGTTACCTCTCCAGCCTCCTTAAATTCTTTGAATTAACTGTACAGGAAACTTGAAGCACATCTGCATCCTCAATCTGATTGTAACAAAGCACATATTAGTTACACAAAGTAACCTCTTAAGAGACATTCAAGTCAGGGTCACCTCCTCTGTCACTGCTGAATTCAAGCTGTGCCCTTCCAACCACATGAAGAACAGGAAGCCAAACAGCACAAATTATGGCAACCCTATCTTCCCTCTGCAAAAAAAAACCCCAAAAGTGCTGGTTCACTACACAAAGTGGGAGTTTTATCCACTGGTAAAAGCTGCCTGTAAAATTTCAAGCACTCAACCAGCCTTGTCTTGTTAATTTTCTCTGAACCCTGTGGTTAATTATTTACCTGGGCCCAGGGCCTTTTGCCTCATACAGTCTCTCCATGCTAATCAAATTTAGCATAGTAGCAAATCCAGCTTGGAAAAAGATTGAAAGAAAACGAAAAGATTTATCAACACCAATATCTCCCAAGACTTGAATAAAAACTTCTAAGGAACCACCTTCCAAACTTGTAGAGTTGCTTTTTCCATTTTTGCTGTTTTGGAAACCAACCAATAACTGTTTATATTTTATGATTAAAGAGTTTATGCTTACACTTTCCCCTTGTTGCCAGTGTCAAGAAAACCTGAGAGTGTAGGGATTTTGCAAATGCTTCTAACAGAGAGAGAGATGAAGTAAGAGAGAAATCAAAAAAAGAACCAAGGGGACAAGAAGATATCACTGTTACAGAGCAAAGAGCTGGTGAGGATGTGCTACAATCTAAGCTAAAAGCTTGAAGAAAAGTGTGAAAAGCATGTAAAGCATAGCCCACATGACCACCAGAGTCCAAATATGCCCATTTGTTGTGTATCATAACACAAATAAGACTCAAGTTTAAAACTAATAAAATATGGCATGTGCAACAGATCATCTCTGCCTGATTACAGAGGAATCCCAACAAAACACATGCATCAAGCCAACTGAGGTGCATGATTCTATAGAATTCCATAAAGTTGTGGTGTGCTTAATCACCCTGCCCCATATTCCTCACAGCATATCAAAACCATCCATCCTTTCTTGCAAAATACATGAAAATCTAACAACTGTTGTTTAGAAGAGAACATTGTGAGTCACTCAAATCCTCCATCCTAGAAGTATCCCCACACCTGCCTCCCAGGTCTCACAAAACCCCATCCTTGTTTTCACAGATGTGAAGAACACAGGACATAGTTATTATTCCAGACTATTCCAGGTACCATTCAGTTGCCTCGAGCCTTCTAGTTTGTACCTGCCATCCACCTTTCAGTTTCCCAAAGGCACGCCCCATTTTCATCCTGTAGCTGCTTGCAGAGCCTATACATTTGTTGTCCCCAATCCAGTCAAAGGCTCCATTATTAATGTTTTTAAGGAGGAGAGTGAGTCTCCAGGACAAAGGAGAGGAATGGTGATGCTACAGGTATCACACTGCTTCCCCCTGCCCAGTAATGCATATGGCCAGCTGTGCCATGTTCTACATGAGATTTTTTTTCCTTCCTGACCCTTCCCTAGGTGGCAATCACTCCATGCCCTGAAGCAAGATACTTCCTTCTATTTCTACTATATTTCTAATTTTCCCCTTGCTGCACACTGAAAGCAAGCAAAATTTTCTGAGAAAGAAGTCTAGCACCTTGTACTGCATTAAAATTAACATGCATCTAAGAAAGATATTGTAGCACACTGAGGAATCAAACTTTCTCTTTGTGAGTGTCAGCAACTAACATGAAAAGAAAATAGAAATAGAAGTTCCATCAACAGTTTGAGTCAGAAATTCCCCATAACCAATTTAATAGTAAACTCTTGAAAATTGGCAAGCATTATCAGACAACTTTTTTGATAGCAATACAACAATGTTTAGAAAAAAAGCCACTTCTAGGTCTGTTAATTTGGCTGTGGTGACCAGATGGCAATAGATAAACATTTTCATCAAGATACAGAAGTAAAGTTTCTGTATTTCCGGGGTAACACCCATACACATAATCAGAAAAGCATCTCCCTCTCCTCTCCTCTCCTCTCCATGCTCTATATATTTCCAGTGCC
>VZTT01028847.1:8458-53503 GCA_013400855.1 Buphagus erythrorhynchus | reverse complement strand
TTCCTACAGTGAATGAAAACCTGTCTTTTATTCAAATTGTAGGTCAAACTCCTTAAAATGCTAAATGCTGAATCAACAGAAGAAAGTTGTTTTATTAATCTCCTTATTCATCCACATTATATTGAAATGTTGGGTCTATACTTTCTAGGCTTTTTCTCTTAAACAATTTCTCTTCGGATATGGCCTTTGCTTTGACTACATTTACCTATACATTGTATCAAGCTGAAACATTTGCAGTGTGTTCCGTGCATTATCGTGAATTTCATCACCTATAAGACTTGGGGATATGTGTATCTAGATCCAAGCTTCATAACCAGGCCATTTCTCTGCCATAAATCAAAAATCTCAGTTCCAATCCCCTGGCACAGTGAAATGAGAACTTCAGGCTGTATCTTACCTCTATGAAAAATCATTATGGAAATATGCACTTGGTGACTGATCTACACATTTTATTCTGCTTATTCTCTCCCCTCAGCAAAATGATTATTACTACCCAAGACTGTTTGACAGCAACAAATCCTATGTGCCTCTCACTTGCCTTTTCCAAATTTATTTAAATAGTTTAATGAACAAAGTAACTACTACTTTCCAATAATGAAATACAATTACAAAGCTGGTCTACTATTTAGAAAGCCAACTCCAACAGCTCCATCTTGAAAAGATTTAGTTTTGCCTTTGAAGTTCTAACTAGAAATAATTCTAACTCGAAAGAAGTTTTTCCCTTAAGGAAATCACTGTACTACTGTCACAATACTGTAGACATTTTGAAGAGCAGTGCTTATAAATCAAAGCAAAACCAACAGCGAGGCAGAAAGAACATTTGACTATAATGAAACTAATAATGGTAAGTCTTATGGACTTGCAGGAGAACTCCAGTAAACTGAAAAAAAAAATTAACTGCAACTTCAGGGAAATAGCATGGTACTTCAGCATGCTTGTGTTTACTCCAAATCTTACTATCACACACTTGTCTTTGGAATCTTTTGTCATAGCCAGACTGAGGTACAAAATCTTGCTCAGAATGAGACAGGATAGGAGGCAGCAGCATGGCAAGTAATTTCCAGTGTGAAATATCAAGAGATTTTACCCTTGAAAAAGCAGTTTAGCCTCAAAAATGTCTCCTGCAAATCCACAAGTAAATTACATGTGCGCTTCTTTCTTATAACCAAACTCCCGACTGCTCAAAAGGAAGGTTTTCATATAATCTTCCTTTTTTAGTCTAAGGTCAAATAGTGACAGCAAAACTTTAGTCAATAATAGTCAATAACTCATTTTTTTTTTAAAAATAATTTGAACACTAGAGGACTTTTTTCAAAATGTCAGCCTTGATACGTTAGTGCTCCCATTTCTGAGCTTCCCTTGTCCATTCAGCCACTGCTAATTCAGTGTTCCAGATCATACTGTTCTGAATCACATTCTGTTCTGTGAACACATCTGCTTGGTATTGCTACAGCTTCTTCCCAAAATACCTCAGCAAAGCTTTCTGAACAGCTTTCAGTGGCAGACCAGGCAAAGCTGTCACATCTCAGTGAAGGCTTAAAGGAGTAAATACTATCCCTCTGTACATCATTTAATTCAATACTTAATTACTGCTCTAAATGTCTGTGTGAGAAGCAAATAGGGATTTTAATGATGCAGTTGTCACTTTATTCATGTATGAAATACAGCAATTCAAAGGCAGTATGAATTTAAATTCAGGAAACACCTTTAAGATGCTCTCCATGATCATGAAAGCATTATAGGCTAATATTGACTTCATTTCCAAACACATCCATACAACAAACTATACTGATAGATCTTCTAATACACACACAATGAGGTAGGACAAAATCAAAATTTTATCCATGAGAATACAAAAAATGTAACTAAATTAATTTTAAGATTTAAAGGAAGAATTTCTTTCTCATTATCCACATGAAAGGGGAAAAAAGTAACATACTAAATACTGTGTAGCTCAATACCTGAAACAAGTAACAACACACAATTATTAGAATTTTAAAGGTAAAATGCAGTTAAATTACCAGCAGTTAACGGTTGCATTTGCCATCCCACCAAGGATGTGTAAGAAACCTGGACCGGACACTACAAGACATACTCCTGGTCTTCACAAAAAATACAAAAAGAAAAAAAGAGGAAGAGAGAAAAGGAAAGTGAGCACAAGGAACACAAAAAAAATCAACAAAAATCAGTAAGGTGCTGAAATACAGAATATTAACGTTTTACTCATGTCACCAAAACTCATGAATGCCTAGGAATTTGTATGAATGACTAAAGATAGACATAGAAATCAGAAACTATGAAGTTGTATCAATTCAGTTAGAAAAGCAAGTGAACAATTATGTGCCATCCACACACAGGTGGGCAATATACACGGGCTTATCATTTGTATTTACACAGCTCCTGACTTCTTCTATCACATTTGCTCTGCCATCTAATGTTTATATGCAATTTGGTACACTTATGTTTGCAGTTTTCTCAACTGCATTTTATCAGCAGTTACCAATGAAGAAAGCTCACACTGGATGAAGTGCATCTGATTCAACACAAATTTTACTGAAATTTAATTCAGGCAGAGACACTTGTTATTCCAGGTGATGAGATAAAAAATGGTAATTCCTAACTAGTGAGCATTTCTTAATAGCTTTGCACATTCTTTACATACCTGCCAGTCAAATATCCAACAGCAGATGCAGCATAACAGGCCTGTCGAAAATATTGAAGTTAATGATATTATGATGATGATGTGCACATTTAATGATATTTTGTAGATAACTTTCAACAAAAATACTGAAAATAAGCAGGTACAGATTCCCCCCTAACTATAAGAGCTTAAATGCAAGTTAAAGCTCCATCTCTCCCTTTCCATTTTAAGATGTGTCCATGAAGATTAATGTGAAAAATCTAAAATTTCAAGACTCTTCTCCACTTCTCTCCACATTTCAGGCTCCTGTTGTTAAAAGATATTACATTAGGATTTTTTGGGATTTGAAAAAGAAAAAATCAACCAGATAAAAAACCCAACTAAAACCAGGGAAGTGAAGGCAATAGAACAAAACATTAAACTTTTGCTTTCCACTGCCTTCTGGACGAACATGGAAGAGGGACTTGCAAAAGAAAAACAAGCAAAAATGCAGCCATTCTGAATTGTATTTCAGAAACACTGTATTTCAGAAATCAAGCAAAAGGTTGAAATCTCACACTGAAGAGAATCATTAGATGATTTAAGTCTTTTACAAGCTAAGCTGCTGAAATACTTCTCACTCCACTTCAGTACCACACATTTAAATAAAAATTGTGTTTTGAATAAAAATCACAAAAGTAACATCTACAATGTGTTGGCATAGTTGATCAGCAGTGTTGTTGCAGAGTATGTTTTTAAGCTATTCCTGTAGTGATATTAAACATTTGGACAAAAATTTCACTGGTAAAAAGACAGTATGTGATCAAGAAGTTTACAGGTGACAACAGAACCCAAGAATTCACATGTGACATTGCCCACTCTCTCATATTTCCATACTCCTGTCTTGAAATTAGCAAGTTCTAACACTTAATGGAGAAATAACTCATTTTGCAATGTTTTGTAATTTTTTGAAGTAAGCTTCTGGCCTTAGAACCTGCCTCTTTCATTTTTAAATAGAGTGGAGATTTGTTTTTAGTTATAACTGAGTACTCCAGTGATAAAATGCCCACTTTGGTTCCAGCTGCCATTATTAGAGGGCTCTTGAGCCCAATTCCCTTGACAGCTGCACTAACTCCAGCATACTGTACGCTCACAACTAACTCAGGATACAAATATCAAGAGATTGCTTTGAATATGTAGTGATAATTATTATTAAAGATTAAGAACTAACATAAACAATGTGTGTTGTTAACAAATAACCATATAGTTTTGGAAGTTTAGAACTGGTCTGGGTTATCAGTCTTCTAAACAATCACAGCAATCTCTAATTACCCAAGGACAGATACACAAAACACATGCCCCTGCGAAGTTGCAACACAGTTTTCACTGTTCAAAGGGCATATGGATGCAGGCCAACTGCTTCTGGCAAACCTATGCCACGTTACAGGCCACAGGAGAACAGCTCATGGGTATTGGCAGTGCTACTTTCAGCTTCATGCTTTCACCAGGTATTTCTGTTCTGCAGTTATATTATGAGCTTTTCACAGAAACACTGAGGTTGGAAAAGACCTCCAAGATCACTGAGTCCAACCTGTGACCAATGACCATCTTGTCAACTGGACCATGGCACTAAGTGCCATGTCCAGTCCTTTTTGAACACTTCCGGGGATGGTGATTCCAACCACCATCCTGGTGAGATTTTATTGTGTTTTAACTTGTTTATGGGCCCTATTTCCTATGAACACTACTAATTAAAATTTTACCACTTTTACAGGGAAATCCTTTTGCTACATCTGGCCTAGAAATGAGGTAGAAACTCAACCCCTGGGAAAAAAAAAACTAAACTTAATTTTTCATATATCATATACAGCTTACTTCACCAATAAAGGAGGCAGCTGTATACACATCCTCCACAGCCAGACCACATAACTGAGATATTTAAAACTATGACATGTATATATTGAGTATATCTTGAATATACTATATATAACCTTTCACCCTTTGCCACGAAATTACTCTATTATTCACTGAGGATAAAGAGCAAACCAAAACACACTACAAGATGCAGCTTCATTCATCCTTTTTGACTCCCCAAAGAAGAGAAATCCTGACATTTTGACACTAAAACTAGTCTTTGTGCTATTTTTATTCCACTAAGCAAAAGCAGCTCATAATTTATCAGCAGAATGTTTTTTGTCTCCCTCATCCAGTAAAGAGCAATAAATAGAACATCTCATTTGGCAGTGTAAAGCAATCTTCTCTGTTAATTACACACACACGAGGAAATTAATTTTAATCATCTTAGTAACCACAGCTAAAACTAGAATATTTGCTAAATGGCCTACAGGAATATAAAGACTGCCAAATTCACAGTTCTTCAAAGACTCAAATACACCTTTTAAACATGTTTGTATATATTTGCCTCTCTCATATGTTACAGGTTTTCCATAGAGACACGCATTCCTCTAAATTCTCACATTTCAATATAACAATGTAAGGATTATACAGGAAAGACATACAGCTCACAACCACCTGATTTAGGAGAACTACTGTAACAACACTTTGTTGAGGACTGGGACAATCCAAAAGGTTATTAACTACATAAATTAAGAAAATCTGGCAACTGCTGTAGATCAGGTATGGAAAGCTGCTGGTCCTCCTGCCATCAGTTCAGCAGCCAGCTTCCCATCTTGTGCAGCGACCCTTGAAAACAATGTATAAATCCAAGGTTATTATCTTCAACCTCAGACCACCCAAGAAACTACTGAGATTAAAGAGTTACTATTGTGGGAAACCAAACAAATGCAGAACTAGCAGCATAACACCAAAATGCTGAGGAGTTTGGCTTTTAATTTCTGACACCTACACAATAAAGTTGAAATATACATAAATAAGAGAGTCTAAGTATATGTTCATGGTTGATTTTGAACACTTGGAAGCATTATTACTTTCTATTGTTTGCTGTTCTGTGAGATTTTAAAACATAGTTAAGGAAAAAAAAACCCTGTAATTATTTAAACTGTCAGAACAAGTTTATCAATCAACAGGAACACTTTCCTCTTTGGGCACTTAAGAACACCACATAGACAGGGGGAAAAAAAGTAAAGATGTAGGTAATAAAGTCCCAAAAAGAACTAAAATACAACCAGTTGGAGTGAGAATGATAATATTGGAAATTGTGTAGAAAGCTAAAGCTACAGAAAAACAAAAGGTCCTGGATGAGAATCCCAAAACTTGGCAGATAATATCTGACAATATATCACTTGAAGGAGATAGCCTGTGACAGAGAACAAAAAATTATCAAAGTTACCTTTAATTGTTTTTTTCTCCTATCCTTGCTCCCTTATTGGAGAATAGCATTTTTAAATGGAAGAAGATGCAATTTCCTTATCAGAAAAGGAGGGGCCACTTTAAAATGGAAATGGGGAAAGAAGGGCACAGACACTCAACCCAATGCACCAATGTTCTCCATTATTCCAAAAATAGGAGTGGCTGCTCCTGTATAGGTTCTTAAAAGGAAAATTCAGAGACACATTCTTTCTAGTAAGAAAACTTAAACTGGGTTTTGTTCCATTGAAAAACAGTTAAAGAAAGGGCTAGTCCCACTACAGATATACTTACAGCTTGTTCATTTCTCATTCCCACATATTTTATTCCAACTGCCTGGGCTGCAATTGCGATTTCAGTGACTGGAATACCAACAATGCCAAACATGTATTCGATATTCTATAAAGAAAAATGTTGGGAAAAGTCAGACTGTTTTTTCCCAAAAGACAGCTTTAATAAGCACATTCCAAACACAAACATGCTAACTACACAGGCAGTCTGAAACTAAAATGTAACATATATAGTCACAGAGAAGCTCACAGGTCACTGTGGAAACAGAGCTGGCATGAGCTGGTGTTTGCAGCTCAGCCCTCTGGCTGTGAAAGCCCTGGACTCTGGGAGTCTACAAGCAGTGGGACGAGGGTTCAGTGCCTCAGCCAAGGTGTGTTTAGTGCTTTCTACTGAGCAATTCTTACCTGGGACATCTCTTCTATGTCACTTGCCTGATTCTCAGTATGTCAGCTTCCTCTACTCTGAAAATGCCTCATGGCACCTTGTGTTTTCACACTTTCAGAGAAAACTAACGGCAAAAAGCCCCCAAGAAATGGCTGGAAAAGTACCGTGCCCACAGAAACACAGAGTTAAAGAAGACTACGCTTATGAGGATTAAAACTAAACTACTTTCCTAAGTTTCACAGGCCAAACGCGAAGTCTTCTCCCAAGCCCCGTGCCAGGCCTGCAGCATCTCGAGTTTAGAGACAACACAGTTTTCCTCACTGCAAAGCAGGCGCAGGAGGCACATCCAGCTGTCACAGGGAAAGCCGCACAGGAACCTCGGCATCCCTTGGTGGTAACGGGGGGATCGCCTGAGCTCGGGAGGGAGCAAGCTCGGGAACGGGGCAGGCTCTCCAGAAGAAGGGAATCAGTGTCAGCCTGGGGAACGTCGCCCCGAGGTCAGCAGCTCACGGCGGCACCGGGGCCGGGCCGCTCCCGGGGCTGCGCGGCGGAACCTCCCTTCCTTCCTTCCTTTCCTTCCCTCCCATAAAGCGTCGCCCTTTCCGTCCGGCCCCGGGAGAGCGGCAGCGCCGGTCGGGGTGAGTCCAGCCGCGCACATTCACTCGCTGCAGGTATCCCGGCCAGCAGGCTGCCGGTCCCCGTCCCCGCGCTCTTACTTGCGCCCTGAGGGCCTGGGCGATGATCTGCGCCCCGCTGACCGCCTCACCCTCCATGTCGGCTTCGCCACGGGTCCGACCGAGCCGGCACTGCGGGCGAAGGGCGCGCGCAGTGATTGACAGGCGGCTCGGCCAATCAGACAGCGGAGGGGGCGAGCCCGAGAGACCCACCCCTGACCCTACTGGCGGGCGGAGACCGCGACATCTTCCTATTGGTCAGAGCAGGCAGCCAATCAGAGGCCGCGAGGCGCCGGCCGTGCAGCGTGAGGCTTGCGGCGCGCGAGGGGCGGGGGCGGGACCGGGATCTGGACCTTGACCTGGACCTGGACCGGGATCTGGACCTGGGGGGGCCTTCCCGGGTCCGGCCGGGAGCGGGGCCGAGCGGGCGGGGCGGGATCGCTGCAGGCCCGGCCGCGGCTCCGGTGGCCTCCGTGAGCCGCTGGGCCGCGCGGTACGCAGGGCAGCCTCCCCCGGCTGTATGAGGCTGGTCAGAGGTGGCGAACACGGGGCGGGACAAAGTTCAGGGGTTGTGTGAGGTGCCGCCGGTGTCGCTGCCGGCGCTCACCGGGAGAAGCGCCAGAGGGAGTGCGAGATACCCTCCCAAAATCCCAGCTGAAGGGTGCCGCACGCCCCTTTGTCCGGCTCGGCCCATCCCGGCATGTCGCTGAAGCGACACGGGTGACACCGTGTCACTGCCCCACGCTCGGGCTTGTCCTGACAAATCACTAACGGTAGCAGCGCTCCATTCGCCCTCGCTCGCCAAACAACAAAAACCCCCCTTAAATAACAAAACACAGATGACATACATAACAAAAAACTTTCACAAAACCTACATTATAAAATACTGTAATATAACGCAGCAAATAAAAGCAATAGACAGGAGGTATCAGTGGAAAACCCCTTCAATTTCACTACATTTTATGTATCTTTGAAATACATTGTATAATAGATAGTAGAATGGCAGCAATGTCACAATCCATGGTTTTCATTCAACCTAAAAAAACCTTTATTTTTTCATAGCAAATTGAATATTTACCAAGAAGTCGTTGCTGTTTATGTTGCTATTGATGTTACTATACTATATGTTAGACACAGCTTAACATGCATTTGCTATTAACCACTCAGGAGGACCCAGACTAGTGCTGTGCTACCTCTGTTATTTCAAGGTCTGTTGGATTCTTCTGAGTGTAGAAGTACAAAGAAGGAGGGCATGTGTTGCTTTTCCCGGTGTATACATGCAGGTGTGGTGGTGATAGGTGACAGACTTCTAAGTTTCCAAAGTTGTTCAGAAAATGAGTGACTGGATGCTTTACTTCACAACACACTGAGATCAGATGGTTCTGAAAAGGTGAATAGGAAAACAGCCTGCGGTATGACTGGGGGAAAACCTGGCATCCAAACTTGGACATCAATCTTCTTACCCTCTGTATGGAACTATAACTGGAATATTTTGACTGCAAGACAGTAATACTGCTATTAAATATTTATATTTGAACAACATGATCCTGCTGAAGCCTGTCAGGCAAAAGACCACATAAATCACAGGAAAGAGACATAAAAATAGATTAAATTAAAAAGCATTTCAAGTAATAAAAATTTAAAGTCATGGCTCAGGTGAGGTGACAGCTCTATAGGTCCTAAGCAAATTAACTTCTCTTCAAGGAAAGAATTTATGAGATAGTGTGGCACTTTGCAGTAAGAGCATCCAGAGTGTGGCAGAGACATACTTGGAATCTCAACAGCCTGAGGGCTGAGTAAAACCCTGTTGGTATCCTTATTTTGGCTGCAAAGTTTAATACACCCAAGCCCAGCCTTGGGCTTTGTCACAACTCTGTGTGTTAGAAGCAATCCGTGAGTGAGCAGAGTCCTGTTGTTTAAGATTTCAGACAGGGGAAAGGCTTTAGGGAGCACTCACACAAATGCTCAGCCATCATCTGTACTACTAGCAGTAATCACAACCAAGGGTTGGACTCAGAGGAATTATTTCAGTTATTGTAGTTGCCCCAGGTTCAGCCAGATGGGGTTGTGTATTTGCATGTTCAGTGCTAAACCTCTTGTGCATCTAAATGAATAAAAGATTCAGATTAGTACTTTTGAGTGTTTCTGACCACGAGGAAATTAAACTTGGTAGAAAAATAAGACCTCTCCAAGCATGTTTGTAAAATACAACATTTTGTAGAGGCTCATTACCTGTTAATTTTTTTTCTATTAGTGTGTTTGGCGTTTAAAAAAGGCAGTTTTTCTAATACATAGCAATTCCACCTCGGGATCTGGAACTCTCCAACTTTTTTCATCACTAGTAATGATGAATTCTAATTACATCTTAGTTGACAACTTTATTAAGGAGCAGCTGACTAGAACCCATTCCTGCCCTAAATAGGCATTTGAAGGGGTGACAAGAAATAGAAAATAGAGTTTCGTCAGAGAAGTGCAACACAGCTTGTTTATTTTCAGTATGTTTCTTAACTGTGAGAGGTTTCTCACTCTTGAACTCCCTCCTCCTGCTAGTGGTTTATATCTTCACATGTGCTTTGGTATTTCAGTTGCAAAGCTGAGCTGCACAAGACAAGGAGGCCCCTCCATTCTTGATATGCATTGCCAAATCACCCCCCAGAAGTACTGAATGTTTTCCTCAACATGCAGAATAGCAAGCATAGCTTGTCATACATCACTTTTGAAAACTGTTTATACAAATGCAGTATCTTTAATCCGATTACAGAGACACCAAGGTTTTATTTAGTTTTCATCACACTTGAAATAAATTTACTCTTGAAGGCATGTATGTATGGACACATTGGCTAATTAAAGCTCAAGGAAATAGGAATATTTAGTTCAGCTTAGTAGCATTGAACAGCTAAATTACTCCTGTACCCTTAGAAGTGTTACTATTACATGTTAAGACTTTTTGGTTGAGCAAACAGTTATTCTGCCTACCATGGGCACCAAGGTTATCATTTTGCTGTCCTACATAAAGCTTTTTCCATTTACTCATTGTTAGGTACTAAGCAGTTGGTGTTTAGGGAAAAAAAAAAAGCAGTATTGAGGATTGTTATTAGCTGCTTTTCATCCTGGAATTCAAGCAAAGATACTTTCAGTTAACTTGCCATAGACTTTCTTTTTTTAGTTACAAAACTACATTTAATATAACATGAATAAAAATAAGACTGTGATTAGTTTAGAGTTTATATTTTCTTTCCTGTTGGGCTTTAAGAAGTCTCTACATGCATGTGTCTGTCAGTCTTTATTTGCTTTGGAAAAAATCAGGGAGTTGTAGATCACAAAGACTGAAGGGCACTAAGAGTGTTTTGTAACTTTTTTTTTTTTCTTGGATACAAGTTCCCAGAGAGCAAATACAATTAAAAAGTCAGTAACTGAACTTAGAACTATCAACACATAGCACCAACTATCAACACATAGCACCAGTAGATCTCTTCTGCACATTTTTTCAACTTCACTGATATTTGAGATTTAATTCCTTCATGATACCAGTGGCAGTGTGGTGACAAATACAGAATTCTCATGTTGTGAGAAAAATACTGAATAAAAAGGCATTTCTATAGGCTTTCTGAAGTGTTGCACAACCATTGACTGTTTCAGTCCTGGTTCTAAGTTCTTTCTTAAATTGGGAAGTCAAAAGGTTACATGGGGAGCCCATGTTGCAGAGAATGCCCCAGCCTTCCAGACTCAATAATTATTCAGTTTTTTCTAAGAAAAGCTAACTAATGCAAACTTTCTCCATTTTGTATAGATTTTTGATTTTTTTTTAAATTACTATGAAAGCATTTTTAACCTTACCTATTTGTGTTGCATGGGAGGAATGTGGATCTGAATTGCACTCAGCATTTTTATAAATGTTTAAAAAAGCTGCACTGTAGGAGAAATATTTGCCTATTTCATATGTGGAATTGAAATACAGTGAATTCATAATCCATTAGGAGAGGCATTTTTATGATAGATAGATGCAGAAGTGGTGTCTAGTGTAATTCTCTTGGCAATTATCTGTTTCAGTATTGATAAAACATGTCCTATTTCTGCTTGACTGCTAAATACAGTCTCCAAGTAACTTTAGGAAATGATACTTTTGAATACATCTCCAGTTTCCGAATGGGGAAGGAACTGCAAATTTGTGAGCTGCTTTAAACTTTTCTCAAAGATATTTTGATATATAGTGAAACAATCTATAAATGAATGTTAATTATAAAGGGAAACCAAGCAAGGAGATCAGTAGAACTATATATGAAGCTTAAATGCTTTTGGGCGCAGTTGTTTAAAGCACCGGTGTAGATGGATTTGTTTAGAAACAGCATGCACGTGGTCATTCAGGAACTTAAAAGCACCTCACTGCTGAAAGCCTCAGTTACCATCCACAATTTAAATTTAAATTCCTGGCATGATATTTTGCTCCAGCTCCCTCACCCCACCTGTCTGGGTTTTTTTTCTCTAGCTTTATGGCATTGACCATGGTGGCTCTGTGCTGGAAGCTGCCCATCTGCTTTCTCTTCTATCAAGTGGTCTCAGGAAGAGTGAGGAAGGAGGGGCACTACGTGGCGGCTGTGTACGAGCACGAGTCCATCCTGAGCCCGGCCCCGGCGGCGCTGGTGGAGCGACGCTCCGCGCTGGAGCTCATGGGCAGGAACCTCGACATCTATGAGCAGCAAGCGCTGGCTGCTGCCAAGCAGGTACGGCCCAGCTCCAGGCAGCGCTTGCATGTGCCCTGGGTATATATAGAGGAAGTGCTATTTGAAGATAATCTTTCACATTTGTGTTCCCAGGCAACTAAAGCCATATTTATATCCATAGCTATGGTCTGGGTTCTCAGACAATCTGACCTGCCAGCAGCTCTGAAAAAGAATCAGGCCAATTAGCATCCTGCCTGACTCGAGCTATTCCAAGCTTGGAAAAACACGCCCATCGTTATTTAGTATAGGGAAATTAATTTTCTATTTTGGTCTGAAAACCTAGCTCCTGTCTGTTTTCTTAAATGGAAGGGTTTTCTTGAAAGTTTGTCTTGCTGGCAGCTGTCTTGGGTTTGGTTTTATTCTAGTGCTCTCAATGGAAATTCCTGAATGTTTCTAAAAACTAAGGAAGTCAAGTGCTTTGGAAATTTAACAACTTTGTGGAACTAAAATTTTCCATTCCTTTCTCCTACCCACCATGGAATGGTTCTCAGTCTAAATATATTTAGAGGAGAGAGACTAGTATTGCCAGCTGTTCTTATGCGTAGCCCTCTTTCCTCCCCTCCCAAGAAAACCCAAGCTGGTTCTAGTGACAGGAAGCAAGTGTTACTGGCCCTACACAGAGAAGAATTGACTTGCAATTTTCAGAGATCTGTTGTTCTGAGAGAGAATAATTACTATTTTTATATCATTTGAAAACATGATGGTGTTTTTTTGGAGAAGTTAGTTCAGATGATTGGGCAGAAGCATAATAGCAATTTTTATGCCACCTTGCACCCAAGACACAAAAATTATCCCAAAGCCATCGCATAGATAACACGTTTGAGCTGACTTTTAAAAACTAACAGGAATTTGAGTGACTGGTGCTGTGTCTGATTTAAGATGAATCCACCTTATTTTTAAGAACAATTCAGCTCTCCCTGAGCTTCAGGCAGAGCGTCTGGCATGGCTACATTTCTACCAGACTGTGCACTGCTTCCACAGTGAAGCTGTTTCTGAAATCAACACTCCCAGTACCCTGTCCAACTCTAAATTATAATGGGATTTAGAAAAGTCTCTTCATGCATGTGCCTGTCAGTCTGTATTTGCTTTGGAAAAATTCAGGGAGCTGTAGGTTACCCAATACCTAATTAATTAAATGATGCTGCAACTTTGACAAAGTGTATCTGCAAATAGCATAATTCTTATAAAAAATTAAGACAAGTTTTAACATCATCAGTCTTTAACCTGAATGATGACAGTCTCATGACTTGTGTGAAGGGAGAATACCTTTGGTAAGAAATTGGATGCAGTATGCTCCTATTTGCATGCCCTTAAAATAATGTTGATTGCATTATTTTTCAAGAAAAAGGTATGTGTCAGGTTAAATAAGTTTTTTTAATACACATTGTTACACACCTACATAGTTACACCTACTACAAAGTTGAAGAAAAGACATCTTCAAGCTACATTATTGGCAAAACATAATTGGGTTATCCTTAAATTTCTTTAGCTCTTTTTACCCATGAGATCCCCCCTTTTCTTTTGCTTTGCCTACAAAACATGTCTTTGTTTTACATACAGGGGGCACAGATCATTGTTTTTCCTGAAGATGGAATCCACGGCTTCAACTTCACCAGAAGCTCCATTTACCCTTACTTGGATTTTGTTCCGCATTCACACCCTGGGAAGTGGAATCCCTGCAGAGAGCCCTATTTGTTCAACGACACAGAGGTAAACATAGGGGTGATGCCTGCAGGGGTGGGATAACTGAATGCTCCAAGTGGGAAATAGTTCAAGTTGATTTGCTTAGGGAAGTAAGCAAGAAATTTAACCACTCCTAGTACCAGTTTCTGTTTTCATGGATGCTCAATCTCTGCCAGTTTCATTCTTAGCAGAGGAGGGTTTAGATCCATACATGCAAGGAGATCAGTTGTGTATGAACCATCTGGATTTGTCATTTCCTCCTCCCAAGCTCTGAAATGGTAACTGCTCTCTCATAAGATCTGTTTTGTGTGGTTTTAGTTTGAACAACATTGTTTTATATAAAAGAACACAGCACTATCTTCCCTTTTGGTGCATTCTCGTTACTCATTTTAATGACTTTATCACATCACAGCATTCTGACTCAACAATCATTGCCAAATGATTAGCACAAGTAACAGGACTTACCTGCTACAACAAGAAGTCACAGCTTGACAGGGACCAAGTGTGATTACGTAAGATATGACCTGGATGTCACAAAAATAGTATTGCCATTGACTGTTCTGGACCTGAACTGAAAATAACCATGCTCAGTAAATAGAGTCTGCTAATTCTTCCAGTACTCAATCTAATGAAAGAAATCATGCCTGTACCTAGTGAGCAGGATTTGTGTGCAAACATGAATCGCAGTTGTGAACAATGATCAATTTTGGCCTATGAATCTTTGTTACCAGTGATCAGGGACAAGCAAGCAAGAACTTAGTTTGCCATTCAGATGCCGTTTGGAGATTGCAGTTATGTCAGTCTTTGGTACAGCTGTCTGTGTTATGGAAGAAATATCCCAGTAATACTGTGGTCTGCAATGTTTTCTATTTCTTTGCTGTAATATGCAAGGTCTATCCCTTTTCATCTCTGCTTCTCTAAGTGGTAGGAAGTAACTGCTTTTTAAAAATTTATAGTAAAAATATCCGTGTGCAGATGATCATTATTAAACATTTGCTGTACTAAAGGCACACACAGATCAGTTGTGCTGCCTTGGCAAAGCTTTCAGCTGACATACAGTGTTTTAAAGCCATTGGTGCTCCTACAAGTCACAAGTTTCTAAAAACTAACACCCTTGGAATAGATTTATTTACTTACTTCCTTCTGAGGAAATAAAAATCAGACAATTTTTTTCAGAGCTGTTTTAAAATAAACATCTGAAATACCTTTCTGCCTGCAAAGCTACTGGTTCCAGCAGCTTTTGTCACTAAATCATCAGTGCTTTTAAATTTTACAGATATGGTTAAATGTGTTCAATTTTGAATTTCCAAAATAATAATTTGGAAAGTATTAAAGAAGTCATAGGTGGTTAAGTAAACTGAAGCACTCCCATTTCTCCCTACTCTTTTCTAGGTCGTTCAGCGCCTGAGCTGCATGGCTCTGAAGAACGAGCTATTCCTTGTGGCCAACTTAGGGACCAAGCAGCCGTGCGAGCGCTGGGATCCGCGGTGCCCGTCGGACGGGCGGTACCAGTTCAACACCAACGTGGCGTTCGCCGCGGATGGAACGCTGCTGGCCACGTACCGCAAACACAATCTGTACTTCGAGTACGCTTTTGACACCCCTCCAGAGCCAGACTATGCATTCTTTGACACCCCTTTTGCTGGAAAGTTTGGCATGTTCACTTGCTTTGATATACTCTTTTTTGAGCCTGCAGTGAAACTCATCAAACAATACAATGTGAAGCAAATTGTCTATCCCACTGCCTGGATGAACCAGCTCCCGCTTTTGTCTGCTGTAGAGTTTCAACAAGCTTTTGCAACAGCTTTCAATGTCAATATTTTAGCAGCCAACATCCACCACCCTACCTTGGGCATGACAGGGAGTGGCATATACACTCCAGTCAAATCATTCATCTACCACAACATGGAAAGTTATGGTGGCAAGCTCATAGTAGCCGAAATTCCTGTGATTACTGCAGATTATAAAACCAATTCAGAGATTAATGAAAGATTTAGAGAGAACTTACATGACTCCTGCGGGACTTTTATGAGCACCTCACTGGATGATGAAGTTTGCTTTAAGGAGCAAGAAGAGATTCCTGGCAGAGTATCTGAAAAAGGAAAGGAACAGTCACCTCCTTCCTTTTATGCAGAAATGATGTATGACAACTTCACTTTTGTTCCTGTATGGGGGGAAAAAGGAGAGCTCCAGGTTTGTGCCAATACCCTTTGTTGTTACCTAAACTATCGCAGAGCTGTTTTAACTGATGAATTATATGCTTTGGGAGTTTTTGATGGGCTCCATACAGTGCACGGCACATACTATGTCCAGGCCTGTGCCTTGGTGAAGTGTGGTGGTCTCAGCTTTAGCACTTGTGGACAGGAGGTCACAGATGCCACTGCTCTGATAGATTTCCAGCTATGGGGAAATATGAGCACCCCTTACATCTTCCCTTTGCTGCTGACATCTGGTATTACCTTGGACTTTGCTGATCACATGGGCTGGAAAAACAACTACTATTTCCTCAGCAAAAATAGAACATCTTCTGGCCTCCTGACAGCTGCTCTCTATGGACGATGGTATGAAAAGGACTAACACAGGTATTTGACTGAGTCAGAAAACAACTGCCCATATGTTCAGAGTATGTATCTTAACAGAAATTGTTGAACATCCGTATTTCCAAGAGGTTCAGGTGTGTTTGTCCCATCACTGCTTGATTAGGTCCCACATTTGAAATAATGTCTGTAAGCACAGTCTGTACCATGGTTGTGAAAGAACTGCCTTGCAAAGGTAAAGGCTTGCTGTGATCTGGTGAGATGTTTTATACCAGAAAATAACACTTCTCATTTCAACTGAATTTGTTCCTTTTAATTTAATCCTTTGGGTTTTGGGGGTCCTGACTGGAAGTATGGAAATAAATGGAATGGAAAACTATTTCAAGAACTATTGTGCATAACATGCACAAAACCATGTAGGTATACATACCTGTAGGTTTTATGTGCTGAAGTTCTGATTTCTGGTTAGGGTACCATGATTGTTTATTTCTTAGAATCAAAAACTCCCAGCTGAAATCATTACCATTGACTGACCACTCGGGTATCTGTAATCCTGTTACACATTCAGCTGAGTGTTACAGCTGTAAAAATCTACAGAATAGCTAGTCTGGGGAACAGGTATCAATGACTGTGAAAACCTAGACTGCAGCAAGACACAATTCACAAGAAATTATGTTTAAAGAAAACATCAGCATTGAATATCAGTGGCCATGTTTGTACTGTTTGAGTACTTTACTTTTCCCTGTTTAAAAGAGGAATCATTTTAAGACTGTTTTGACTTTTAGACATCTTACACGCTGTTCATGAATTTATTCAAGAGGAGTTATGAAAAGCACATAATAAGCTGTGGGACAGCAAGGATTTTGCATCAGTGCTTCATGTGCCAGATGACAGGTTTGTGTGCTGAGTAAAACACATCATTCTTTCCAGAGCAATAACGAGATTAAGTGCTGTTCTACTGCAGTGAAGAAGTTGGGAAGAGAATATTCAAAGGCTATTAATTTGAGGTTAAATTCAGACAAGTTAATGTATTCTCAAACATGATAATTTTATGGGGTCTTACTGGCTATTATGACTTCATCTGGGTAATGGCTGTTGAGTATTGGAATAAAAACATATATATAATGTCATATATATCTATAAATATATAATAAAAATTATATATTTATAGATATAATAAAAAACAGTTCCTTTGGTGAGTCATTGTGTTCCAGCTGCTCTGTTAGTCAGGCTGAAAGGAGCAGAGCACAGGAGAAAGGAAAGCTGGGAGTCTCCCCTTGTTTTGATGGTCTGAATTGGTTCAAACTCAAACCACAACAGCTACAAGGGTGAGTCCTGAGAGGTGCTCAATCAGCTCCTGCTTTGAATGAACTCACTTTCTGGTTTCAGAAAGCAAAACAACAAAAAAATTGCTGAATTTCTACCTTAGGGTTTCTTAGATATTTATGCAGAATTAGTGTATAATTGTGGAAGATCTTGGGCTCTATCAAACCTTCCTCCTCCAGTCTGTATCCCTGTGAGTCAGGCCCTCATTGAACACTGCTCTGATACAGCAGCACACCAGGTTTGTTTATCCTGCAGCATATATTGGACAGAAATATGGAGAGGGGAATGTCTGTATCTCATTAGGCATAAACTTGCTGCTATAAAAGTAGGCCATTCCACCACAGGGTTATTAAAGATCATTAATTCTTTCGCACTCATACCATGTTCTTGCTGAATGCTGCACGATTCCAGGACATACACGGTAGAACAGAAAAGCATTTGCAGTGCTTGTTGGTGCTTCTGCTTCTAGTGTCACATGACCAAGTCTGAAAGAATGGAACAATGAACAACTGGAGATTTCAGCTCTCAGGACCTTCCACTCTGGAGGCTGAAAAAACATGCAGCTTCATGCACTAAAATACTCTTTGTGATTTAGTTCCAGAGCAGACCATTATCACAGTAATTCAGGCTAAACAAATAAATAGCATTACACGTATTTGCTATGCTTAAGGAAAGAAGAGGTATTAGCTGTGAAATACCTGCAAAGTGTGTGCCAAAGAGCTATTCTAACTCTGGGTATGTTAAAATTGTTAGAACAAGACTTTCTAGCCCTACTGGAGTTTGCATGAGGCACGTTCCTGTTTCCTCTCTGAGAAGAGGAGGCATTAAGTATCTGAGTGTTCTCATTCCTTGTTCCCTTCACCCAAAACAGCTGCCTCTAGCAAAGGGACACTGGGAAAGGGTCGAGCAGGCAGTACTAGACACAATGGATTACCAGGAAGTACCTACTCCTGCCTCCCACCCTGATCTTTGAGTAACAGCAGATGTGTCTGTCTGACCCAGGGTGACCAGCAGTAACCTACACCACCACCACACGTTGGTGGCTTCTAGAAGTGTGTGCTGGAGCAGCAATCCCAGCACTGCTCTGTTCCCAAACAAGCCTGCAGTGTTGGGAATGAAGCTACTTACCACATGCTGAGGAGGTGTGAGAAGCCTTCAGCATGGCTGGTGTTCACTAGTAATGCACTGTAGCGCAGCCCATCATCTGATGGATATGAACAGTTTTGTTAAAGCTTCCTGAGCCATCCCTGTCTCAGAGTGGAACAAAACCAAACACAAGGATTTTTGACAGAAGAATTAGAGCTGAAATCTAGACTAGCTTTAAACACCTCAGTCTGTGGACCAAAGTGAAACCAGGATTTGGGAATTTTTACTGACACTAAAGAAACTTCCTCTCTGAGACAGCAGGGGATGGTGTCTTTAAAGGACACTGGTCCTTTAGGAGGATGCAGGGAAGTACAACAACCATAGAAACTCTCTGTCCAGGTCCATGAGTCAGAGGGGTTGGAAGGTTCCTCATAAGGGATCTGCTGCTTCAGGATTCACAGTGGTTTTTCCAGGTGGATGTCAGGATACTCTCTTATCATGACAGAAACACCAGAAAGCACATCAAAGGAACAGCTGGAAAACAGAACCTTGGAGTTGAGCTATCAAGAGGCATGGGAAGAGGCTGAGGTAACACAATCTGTTCAGATCAGAGACCTTCACAATGCCCAACTGGGCATAAGCTCCTTTAGGCAGATCTCAGCCAGTGAAATGAAAACCCCAAATATTCACAGGCTGAACAGAATTATCACTCCATCAAGCTTTTAAAAGTCAACAACAATGAAAATACTTCAGAGAGTCACTGTGCTCTCCCTTTTCCCCACCCTGGGAGAGCATGTGTGGGCAGCACGGGTCAGAAATGAGAGATAATAGTGGGACTGACAGCAAAAGAAACAAGCTCTTGGTAGAAGAGATTAGGAAGCTTGAATTCATTAAGACTTTAATAGATTGGGAAGATTTTAAAGATTTTTAGAAAATTATGCAGTTTGAGTAACAAAGTTTGGCAAGAGATAGAAAATACCTGACAGGATACATGAATCACTAGATTTTGCTTTAAAACTATTTAAGCTATCTAATCTATTCTTTTAACATAGAATACCTGAGATGTCAGACTTATGTCAGATCCCAGGTACAGAGAAGAAAACCTGCAAGTCTGTCCTTTGACAAGACTTCAAAGCAGGTTTTGTTTTTTTCTGTTGTAAACCTGAATAGCAAGACTTCTGGCTGCATCTATTGCAATTTTAATTTAAAAAGAAAGATTGTAAGGTGTTTGTTTCCTCTTTAAATATTTAGTGACACCATCCATGTGAAGACAGTTTGAAAGGCTCTTTAGGTTCTCTATTATTCAACTGTTTACAGTTACGTGGGGGAAAACTGCAAGATCTCTTTCCCAACCTCAGCTTGAAAATTGCCAAAACATAGCATAGAATGGAGTGAGCTATGTGTTTATTTTACATTTACAATGAAGTTAATGTAAAATAACACACAGCACACCAGGGAAGCATGGATAATTCAAATACTGCTTTATTTGAAGACAAATAGTGTGCTAAAGAGACTGGGATACCAGGTTGGAAAGAGCAGCAAGAAATCTTGGGAGTAAGGACAGTCATCTTTCCCTGTCAGGAAAGTTCAGCTGTAGAATTTGAAAATTTTAGTCACGTTTATAACGTAACTTCCCTAGGGAAAGGAAACCAAAACAATCTTGTGATCTTGCTGGGCTCTAGATGCCTGAACAACTGACAAGATGCTCTTTCCAAGGCTGCCATTTCAGACCATTTTTCTCTCAGTAGGTCTGAAAGGGAACACAGATCAGGCTGGGGGCCTGGGTGATATTCACCATGTCCAGCCAGGCCTCTCCTCCTCCTGTTAAGCAGTAAAATGAAGGGATTTTCTGATAAGGCTTACAGATTCTCATAAATACAATAACAGGATAGATTCTTAAGAATAGTCAGTTGTTTCATCATTAAAATAAATGCACAGTGATACCTTTGCACTTAACACTTGAAAACATATAGATATTATAGTGAGAGAAGGACTCCAGAAAAAAGCAAAAAGCCAATGCTATCAGCTAACAAAGAGGCCTGTGCTGAGTCTCTTTTCATTTCCTAGAACATGACTGGAAAGACCCCACAAAGATCATTGAAGCCCAACTCCTGGCCCTGCACATGATCACCCCAAGGCTCACACCACATTCCCAAGAGCATTTACCACCTCAGGTTTCAGTCTGTAAAGTTTGGAGCCCCATGTTTTATAAATTCTTATCTTGTCCAATTCAGACTCACAACTCACATTTATATACAAAAAATGTTTTCCATCCCAATCAGAATTCTACTCCAACTGTCCTGCCAGCTTCTGCAGCATATTAAAGAGGATTATAAGGAAATCATCACACATCACTGAGATTACTACAAGAGGCGATAACTATTGATCTTGGATTTAAGGATTTGTATGAATTGGCTTGAGGCTTTAAGAATTTAAATACTTACTTTTTCGTGATATTAATATCAATTTTACCAAGTTTGAATTCAGACCTATGGAAGTTGTGTTAGAAGCTTAAACTACTTATTAAGAGATTAAAAGGGGCCCGTCTTCCCAAAGTCTAGTTAGTCTTGATTCCAACAGAACTGGATTATCAGAAACTACTATCAGCAGGAATCAATGTTTTTTAACTGAAAGTGTGATGGCATTTCTCTTGTGGATACATCCCATCAGCAGAGGCACAGTGCAAAGTTGAGATGAGGAGATGAGGAAGATCCTCCTGCTGCTCCTGCAGGTGTAGCCAGGGAAGCCCATGGAGCTCCCTCGCCCTGTGGTACACAAAGAGCACAACCTCCAGTTCTGCAGAACTGCTGTTTCCATAAACATTTATCCTTTTTATTTAGGTTTCAGTTTTTTAGGATGCCCTGCAGACATCTAGCACTGTTAAAAATGTTCCCTGATTGTGACAAACTTTTCACAAGTAATGCTAGCCAGTTCTTTGGGCAGTATTCACTGACACTTCCCATCTTTCTACACGCTGACCCTCTCACCCAGTTATCGCAGGATCAACACACTTCTTTTTATTTGCAAAAGAGACCATGAGTTACCCAAACACTTGTGTTATCCCCAACCAACTGCATTTAGTGAACATTCTCTTATTTTTTAATAGTAGATATAAATAGATCATGTTATTCAGGGTTACTACAGTAGTTGTTGTCTTTAAATGGGTACAATCTGGGCAAGACAAGAAGGCTAATTCCTCTCTAAACCAGAATTAATTGGGTTGGAGAATCTGTAAACATTATCTCATGCTCTTTTTTAGTCATCTTCCCTACAGTTTAGGTAATAGCTTTGGGATCTTTAGTGCTCCTTTTAACATCTGTGTAGATATTAAAAGGAGCAAAACTTTGAAGTATTAATTTTTACATATTAACTTCTTTTTCAACCAAGCATTTCTTAATTCTTTAGCATCGTAGCCAAAACCAGAACATAGACAAGTCAGAATTTTAAACAAAATAATTTACCAGAAAAAAACCCCAAGCAATTGCAAACAATCTAAGTTTAAAAAGTGCCTAGAATAAAAGCTCTGACTGTTCCACATATATTTATACAACTATTTTGGAGACTTCTAAGCACGGGAAGGCAATAAACACTTACAGGAGGAAATACAAAGCAGGACACAGAAGTCAAGATTTTATATGGAATTACACAAAAAATCTCCTCAGTTGCTGTAGGGTCACTCTTATGGGGAGACAGACTGATTTATCATCTTATCAGCATCCAGCATTAATCCTGCAACATGACACTCTAAAAGTACCAGCTCAGCCTATGAGGTTAATATTGACTTGGCATTTTCTCCAGCAGAACATTTACCCTGAGAACGGAAAACCCATAAAACATCCCAGAAGTCAGAGTACACAGAAAGATGAGCAGAGCCAGCTGTCCTCATTCCTTAAGTCCCTTTGATTTTTTTTTCCCCAGGACAAAAAAGGGTTTCTTTTATTCTAATATATTGCTTCAGTAGTCCAGCCAAGGCTCACTGCTCTCCCTTGGTGAAAATCCAAGAAATTGTTTGGATAAGGGCTGTAAGAATAGCTGTGCAATATTCATCTGTAGAAAATCAGGAGGATTTATTTTAGAAAAATGGTTCCAACATAATTTTCTGGAAATGAACAGACCTCCAACTGAGGTATGAACATTTTTTTTAAACCCCCAGACACTATCATCATTATTTGCTTTTCAGAAACAAGGAACCTGCTGTTCCTTGATCTCTCATTAAGGAAGTGGTCTCTGAGCACAGTAGCACGGTCTTTATAAACAAATCACGTTCCATTTTTGGAATTAGACCATATTATAATAATAGTCTTAATTATCACTTACAAGGCACAATTGTTGTCCTACCCATACTTCCAGGTAGTAATAAAGTTTTGGGTTTGTTTTTTTTTAACAAATACATGCAAATTGCAAGGTACAGGCTCACTGAATAAACGGCAGTGATGAGATCGATGAGATACACAAATCATGTAACTATGAATAACTAAATGGATTTAAGAATTCATAATTAGAAAACACAAATATTTAGCTCAAAAAAGTTCACAAAACCTAAGTCAAAATAATGTAATTTCATGCAGTGAGAAACTTCTCCTCAAGAGCTGAGTAGCAACTAAATGAAAGGTACTATTTCTGATTGACACAAGGAAACAAACACGTTCAACAGCACTGTTTTCTGCATGTCCCTGGTATTCCATATCCAAGTCTTTGACATTTAAACAAAGCAATGCCATCTGAGCTTTTCCTCCTGTCATTCAGGCACGCAGTGGTCATGAACAGCTCAGCCTCTACTGCACTGCAATTTTTCCAGCAGGACAGGAGTCTCCCCTGCTATATGTGCCCTATGGCTACAGACACCACACGGAGATAACAGGTCATCTCCAAGTCAGAGGTCAGCATAGAAAATAAAGGCCTATTAATATCATCCTTTCACAGTGCTTTTGAATTAACATCAAGCAGTTTCACAAACAGAAACATGCAGCTGTTACCTTTTAAATAAGACACACCACTTGGCATCCTCATCAGGTTTCCCACAAGTATTTGGGGAAAAAAATGGGTCCATGTTGCTTCAGCCTTTGAATTTAAATGGTTGCAGTGAATCCCAAGACAGGCCAATGTGGATCTTGTGAGTGCTGCCTGTGGCAGAATCATCACTGTCACAGAGCCACACATGTGAGAGATTCAGAAGGAAGAGAGCACAGAAATCACGACCTCCCTGAAGTCCTCTAACTCTGCTCACAGACAACGAACACAGGCACAAATGGTTAAGCAAGCAATATTTATAAGGAAGCCTGAAGGAATAATGAAGTAATGTAATATTTATAATTACTTTAAGTAGCTCACCTTCACTTTAGAATTAAAATGCTGGCAAAGCCTCTGTGAAGATTTTATAAACTCCAAAAGTTCGACAAGAGACTTTGTCATTAATTCTTAGTACATACAAATAAATTATTCATTAGTAGAACTCACATTTGGGTTTTATTATACTCTGTAAAATATACAGGAATCTTGAAGTACTGAAAGAGTGCAGGTAAATACAGTATTCCAGCAGTCACTATTTCTATGTACATGCTCATTAATTCTTCAAAAACCCCACAAAATTATCAAATAGATAAAATATTGTCCCATGTTTCCACACTATTTTCAGAAAAGCAGATGTTAATTTACAATATCAAAGATTTCCAGTTTCACAATACAAAAAAAGGATAAAAATGAAATTGGAATCAGTTTGTAGTAATTTATTTGTACTTTGCCAGGACATGCAAGGATTCCTTGCATGTACATAACAAATTCACTTGAAAAGTAACAGTTATATTTAAAGCAGAGCCAAATAAAGTAAATTCATATTTAACAGACAAAACTTGAGCTTACTTATGTCAGTTTTTCATTCATCAGGCAATTAAAAAAACCACAATAGTCTGTTATAAATTAAAAAAAAAAAAATTTGGGCAAGCCTGAACTACATTACAGGGACCTGTTTCTGCTGTTTATTTTCTAAATGGAGCACAACAAAGATACACAGCTCTTCCCACAGACCAGACACTGTACTTTTTTCTCTAATAGGGAATTATACTTTTAAATTCACTTCACCTCCCCTCCTCCCTCCCCCTCTGTAAATCTGAGATTAAAAAAAAAAAAGTGACAGGGATATACAATTTTAATCTTACATACAGATTTATGATGTAAGGAAGTAGATAAATTACTGAAAAGAACTCTTAGTCACAACAGGGTTATCAAGACATATCAATCAATTCAACTTTTTATGCAGTTTCATAGTTTCCAAGTTACTCATGTATTTTTAAATTAAGAAGAATTCCATCCAAAACCCGAAAGTTAAAAAAAAATCTGTAACTGTGCAACAATTACTTCTTCCCTCCCACATTTCCCACCCCTTCCTTCCCTTATTACACTGTACATTTTTCACCCTGACTTCACCTTGTTAGCTGGTTTAATTTTAGTATTATAAAAGTATGACAGATCGTTTTCATTTCACCTAAAAGAAAAAGAAAATAAAACTTAAAAGCACATCTGCTTTCTGTCATGGTACATTTAATAGTGTCGGAAGGCTTTCAGATGATTAAAAAAAAATAAAATTCAACATTTAAACCCAAATTTAAGCTTCTTTTCCAGAAGTAATTAAGGTTTGGTTGAAATAACTTCTCAAATAACCTATTCCAGTTTTCACAAAAACGTATTTAATTAAAAAAATCTTTAAGTTATTTGGTCCTTTGGCAATTTGCAGCACAAACAATGCCTACTGTACCAAACTCATTTATTGCCTTCAAAATGGTTTTAGGTTTATTGAGAGCATTTGAATCTAGCATCCTTTGTCTTGTACAATAGTGTTATTCATTTACACCAAGTTGGGTGCCCAGTCTGCAGGAATTACTCCTGGCACCAAAAACAGAATGGTAGAATACAGTTAAATAAAACAGTTTTGACATTCTTTATTTTTTTTTGCCATAGATTCCAAGTACTTATTCAAGAATTTATGCTTCTTCTGCAAAATATGCTCTTAAAAATCTTCCTAGAGTCTCACAGAATTTGTTTTATATGCAACCACAATAAAAAACATCTTCTCAAAGGTGTGTCCTCCTTCTGTATTCAAACAGCAACAGCTTTCTGATAGCATGAGTCTGACCTTCCAGCGTGAGGGTTCACTCAGACCTACAAAAAGTATCTTCTAATAGGTCTCAGAATCTGAGTCATTGAGCTCATCCTCTTCTGTGTAGGGGTAGCCACCTTCCCTGCCAATGTTGTTGAAAGTACAGTAGGAGCTGTGGTCACTCCTCATGATTGGCAAGGAATCGAAGGTGACAGTTTTTGAGGTGTTGGTGTAATGATTAATGGCATTGAAGGTGAGGGAGGGCAAAGTGCTGCTCGATGAAACAGGCATCATGGTGGCCAGGATGAGAGCCAGGCAATCGGCCACGTCCTTGTTGGGCGCGCAGGCCAAAGCCGGCGTGTAACCTGCAAATCAAGAGAAAACAGAACCTTCATTTAAAATAAAGACAACAGACAAATTTCTCCAAGTTCATACAATCTGTCAGCTGCAAAAGTATTTTACATTGCTTAGTTCCGCACTGTTTAAAAAACAAAACAAAACAAAAAAAGAAATAAATGCATTATCAATTAGTATTTTTAAACTGGTTACAAAAACAAGCTTGAAATTAATGGGCTTTGCAAAAAAGATATAATTGCTTTGTTAAGCACAGCCAAACAATATAGGTCAGTGAGAAAAACCCAGATCTGAAAATGGTGAGGAAGTCACCTGGCTGAGGAGAGACAACTAAAAGCAGCCAACAGGGATAGGTGATGGCATTCACTAAAGAGCTACTGCACAAACTACATCTCAAATGTTTCTTCATCCAGAATCTCCACCACAGCTGTTCATCACAGTTACTTTAATAACACTGTGTCATCTCTGCAACAAGCTGGCTAAAGGATCAAGGCCAGTCAATTGAAAAGGCAGAGTATAATAAACCTATACTTTATTACAATATTCAATAATATAAATTATAACGCCAATGCCTAATTTTTATTTGCACAGTATCAATTAAGAAATCCAGAGAAGTTTGAAGAAATGCCAGCTGGGTTAGCAGGCTAGAACTTGCAGGGAGACCTCTTGGTTGTCCAACTGGTCCAACCAAACTTCTGCCAGGCATTGGTGCTGTGACAACCCCCAAATGCAGGAGGTCTTGGGCTATGGAATGATTTGCAGTCAGGTCACGTAGCTGTGACATCTCTTCTGGTTTTCTGTGGCTCTAATAATCCTCCACCACTGTTCCTTCTGCAGCTTCCCCTTCTCTGTGTACTTGTCTCTATTCATTCAATGTCAAGAAAAATGTTTCAAATTCTCCTCAGCAGAGATCTGTGCATTGCTCCTGTCTCAGTCTTAACCATTTGGACGGTGCCTGAGGGTGAGTTCTGGCACAGTCTCGGTGCATCTACAGCACCAAGGGACTGCACTTGGTGGTGCCACTGGCAGCTCTAAAAGCAAAGCAGTCTCCTAAGTACAGCCACAGATCACAGCTAATTCTGCTGCCAAGAGCAGGACAAGTTCCCCTCCCTGGCTCCACCCAGCAGTGTGTAGCCAGGTCACCCTGCAGCATCCCTCACTGTGTGGGACAGAAATGCCCACAATGAGCTCAAAAGGAAGACTCATATTCAGGTACGTTTGGGACTCTGAAGTCTCATACTACCCTAAAGTCCACAACTTTAAGGTGCACAACATCCAAGTAAAAAGCACACAAGTAATTTTAAATAGTAGATGGCTTTAATGCAAAGTGCATCATAGACTTCTATCCAGACTTTAGGAAGGCAGGGAAAATAAGGCAATGCTCATTCTACCAGCAAGTGTTTCAACTACTTCAAAGGAATCATCTTTACTCTAGAAGTAGGTCCAGATCAAGTTTTAGGATAGAGCTCAGGAGCAGTTACTTTATTGTACAATTACACATAAGTACTAAACCAGTAAGCACATTATGGAAAGTAACTGTAGCTAGATATTAAGAAAACAGCAAGCAGGGGACAGTCTTGCAGTTGAACTATTTATTATTCGCTCAGGACAGACCTTGTGCTTGATGCTTTGAACAGAGCCAAGACAAGAGTCCCTGCCCAAAGGAGCACACAATCCAAGGAAACACAGATAAGTCAAGCACAGAACGCACCAGCTGACCATGCGATAGGGCCGGACAGAAGTGCAGCGCAGCGGATGTTTTCATTGTTAGTAAGGTACCACAGCACTTAAACAGCTCAGAGTTAACAGTGACAGTCTGCAGAAGAGATACATTTTGAGAGGATTCAGAAGCAAGGGCCAGAGCTCGCCACACCTGGATCATGACTGCATTTCAGGCATGTAAGGCAGAACAGAAGGCTCAGAACTGATACTCAGATGCACACCATTTAATATCTACAGTTGCTGGAGGTTGTATGAAGTTAAGATGACACACAAAGTAAGTTTATTCAAGCTGGTCATATTCATCACCATTCCTTTCACTAATGTGACTCGATAAAAGTTCAAAGAAGAAAAATAAGCAGTCACCTGCTATTTTTAAGAGTTTTGTTTATTTGTTTGTTTGCCCCCTTCCCCCCTCCCCTCTTTTAAAGACTTCTAGGGTCCTAAATACTCATGTTCCTTCTGAAGCAGAGCATTCCAGTTCATCATAAAAAGGTCAATCTAAGGATTAAACAAAATACTTCCTTCTGTTAAAAGTTCTCTGTTCTCTAAATACTGTGTTTATAATTAATATATAATTGTAGGTCTCGAGCTCCTGGCTTTCATAAGCAGGAATGAAATACCCCAGTTTTATTCTTGCCTTAGACATAGCAAGATGAAGTAACTGCTTACAACACAGAAGACTGACATCTGTGTCCTCCACCATACTAACTTATATTAACTCCACTATATCAAATTCAAGGTTATAAGAACAAATTGTAATTTTATGTCACTCAATTGCAGTGATAATTCATAAGTCAGGGAAATAGCAGATATAAATACTTTATATTTCCTTTGAAGATGATGTTGACAAATGAACTGACTCCACTGAAATACTCTCACTCAGCTTTCCTGTAATGGTCCCCATAATCTGCACTTGTACCTGAATAAGGCTTCACAGAACAACAACAACAAAATATTTACTATCTTCATTTGTACATGGGGCAATAAAAGTAGACTGAATTGGGGCAGCATCCTTGCACGACAAAAAACAAGAGTCTGCGTGATGGACGCTGACTTAAGGCTGGGGCTCCCCCTGCCCAAACACAGAGCTGCTCCCTCCCCTGGGGCATGGAAGTTACTAGGAAGGCATCTACAGGAAAATCAGAGGGTTGTTAATGTGGTCAGTGCAATGAGAGTTCTCAAGATCAACTCAATGAAGTTATTAACACTGGAAAAGAGATGACAGTGTGAGGCAGAAGTCATCTTATAAGCACTTACAGAAAAATTCCTTCCAGAAAACTGGACATCTCCAGTATAAACTAAAGTGCAAGTTAAATAGTCAGGAAAAAAACCTACCACAAAGCAAAAAAAAACCTGAAAAGTTCATTGAGTGACAAAATAAAACTTTATATGGCGTTAAATGAAAGAAAAAGCCAACAATTTCTTTTAAGACAGGCAAATTTGCATTAATAATGTCCAATTCAACAGAATTTTTGTAGATAAAGGTGATGGCAGTTTCATCATGACTGGTGCAGAAGAATGGGGAAAAAAAAGAAATTTGAATAAGAACCGATACAGAGCTGAGAATGAACCCTCAACACCACTGCTTTGGGGAATTATACTGGACAGTTAATTTGCTGTTTCAGCTGCATTTAATCTATTAATAACCAAGAGGATTAAATTTTTTCTACTGACATTAGTTCTTAAAGAAAAATGATCTCACCACTTTAAGAGATGATCTATGACAAAAGCAGTGTGACTCCAAATTTAGAGTTTTAAAAATCTTGTAAACTATTTATAAACTGAAGTGCAGGTAACTGGAGTGATGCTGGTTTTTTCAAAGCTCATGTTTCTCAATAATGACCTATAGCTCCGATATAGCAGCAGAGGACTTAATTTATACAGCTATAGATACAAATAGAGACTGCTTGCAAAAAGTCAATGTAGTTTTTGCAGAAAGGGACAAATTCAAAGACACAAAGTGGATCATCACTCCACAACAGCTGAGGCTCTGCTGGTTACATGTTCCATATGTCAAGACAGGCTTCCATGTAAAACACTACAACTTTCTAAAACTAAAACTAAACTCCCATATAATCTAATTCTGTATGAAATGCCAATCTTGTTTGGCAGATCACTGAACTTATCTGGACTATGCCAGAAAGTCAGTGTTGTGATCCAAAATAATCCACTGCCTATTTCTTCAGTCAAAAAAGAATTCATCAAGGCTGCTTGATATATTCTCAAGGCTGCTTAAAATTTTATAAATACAGCAATTGCTATTAGAAAGAACTACAGTGAGGAAAAATATTAGATAGCGCTCAGACTTACTTTAAAATGTGAGCAGAATTAAAAAGAAGATTTTTAGATCCCCAGGCTACCAGGGTACTTTGACACAAATGTTTTTCCTCTGTTATGTCAAAGATCTATCCTAACAAGGGACTGGCTGGCTGTATATGAGAAGTCCACAAAAATGCAAATGTCTCCAGTCAGCATACATGTGATGAGAAACAAAAATAAAAAAGATATAACTTCCAATCTTTTCATTTTAGGAAGTTTCTTTTAGCACTTACTCTTGTGCCCTATTTTAGGCAAGGAATGCTCTTTAAGTCACCCATGTCACTTTATGAAGTGCAGCTTGAGAAACGTACAGAGAAAGTCACAGTGAACATTAAAAGAGGCAGAACTTTCCAAACTGAAAATATGATTAGAACTATTAATGAGGCACATCACTTTTGTAATAAAAAACAACAAACAAATCCAAACAAAGCCAAAAAGCAAACGATCCATTACCTCATCCCTCCCCAAATCCCAGCTACTGCTTTCATGGCATAAGAGACAGAGCCTTACACATTTAAAAGCACAGCTTCAGAGGACCATAGATGTCTTACATAAAAATACGTGAATTATTCAGTAAATCTAATTTTCTTTCATTCTTACAAGATGCAGGATTTATTCTTGTGATAAAGCAGTTACTTCTTACTTCTATGTGCCAAAAAACTCTGAAGAGCCAGAAGCTTGAGAACAGTAACTGTGAGTTGTAAATCATATTAGCTTTTAAAAGCTAACACCAGTACACCTACTGTGACAAAACAAATAGCAATTCAATCCAGCTTCTTAACAGCTGAAAGTCGTATTTTACTTTGAGTATTATGTTTTTCTGACCATTTTTGGTATGCCAAAGCTAGTGCATTTATAGGTGCATCATAAAACTACTTTTATAGTGCATCATAAAACTACAAATGCAAACCAAACATTTCTGTGCCGTGACCTGCATCGTTCTGAAAGTTTTCACTCTCCCTACACTTCTGCTGCTTTGCTAAAATGATCCACCACCAACACATTTTTTTCTGTGAGGACAACCTACTGCAAGGCTCATCTGAAGTTTCCAGAGTTACTGCTTTTCAGGGAGTTGAGTTTAGAACCACAGTTCCTTACAGGGAAACAAAGTTAGATTTTTCTTACCATTTTCATCTACAGCAAGTACACTTGCTCCCTTCCCTAAAAGCTCTTGAACTACAACCGTTAGTCCATTTCGAGCAGCAACATGCAGAGGTCTGTGAAGACAAGCAAACTCATATATAAACCTTAGAACAAGTCATTAAATAAGATAGGTAGCTTGCATCTAGTTAAATGTAATACTTATACTGCTATGTTATTTACACATTATATAAATATTGTAAATGTAATAACTAAGATGGGAAACTCAGCAAATCTCTTTTCTTACTGCAAAGAAACTCTACAATACCAATTGTGAACTTTCTTCTTTGCATGGCAGCACGCAGTGAGGAAGCAGCTGCTAGTAAAGATGTGCCTGCTTATGGACCTTATCATGTTAAAAAGTCAGAAACACTTGGCACCCTACTGTTGATAAATCCCCCACTCAACTGCTGTAACAGATACTGTCACATCTGAGAGTTACTGCATATCACTGCCATCAGTCACTGGAGTTCTAACAGCAAGAGTGGCAGTCGTTTGTGCTACATGTAAATGCTCATAAGAGATGCAGAAGCACTTCATCAATCTGCCTGCTAGAAACCAATATATTCCATTGTGATTAGAGATGAAAAAATATTTCACAGTATAATGCATGAAGCAAGAAAAACAGATTACTTTTCAAAACCTCGAACTACTAACCATAAATCAATTTTGTGTTGACTTGCTCTACAAACAAAAGTGTAGCTTTATCTCAAATATTCTAATTATATCTTTTTCAAATGCAACAGTTTTTTAAAATTGGTTCCCACTGGATTAAATAAAACCTTACTACCACTCACCAGGAAACAGAATAATTAGCTTACTTCCCTTCTGCTTTACATTGCTCTTCATACATTCTAAGATTCCTGAAGTTGTTTGAATTAACTATAAGCTGTATTTTGAGTTGGAAACAAATGTCTTACTTAGATATCAGAAATGCAAAAGATACAAACAGGAGCAGATGTATTTATGGTGCTTACATTAAAGTATTAAAAATTCAAGAATGACCACATTCCACAGATATACTGAAAAATGTACTCTAATTAAAATAATTTTAATGTNTTTAAACAACTGTTAAAACCTTGCAATTTATATAAACTCTCCATGGAGGTGCAAACGTGTACCTATTTTATCCCATGACATCTCTTGATCAAACTATTTGAGCCAAGGCATGTGGGTGGAATTACATGAGCCTTTGGTAGCATACTTTCCCACATCTGTTCCAATCTTCTGTTTGCTTTTTCTTCTCCCAAAGCATCCTTGCTTAAAGCCAGAAACGAGGCAATCAATCCTTTCCTGCTTTCTGGTTATTTAATGCTGCCTGAGGTGCACCATGGTGAGCAACAAAAGCAAAGGAAGAATTCTTACTATTTTAACTCCTTAATTCAAGCAGATCTTAGGGAATACTTGGAAGCACTGTATGAGCTTGAATATGGCAAGATTCCAGAAGGAATGTAAGGCCAGAATAATATGTGAGATGCTTACAAGTTCCAGCGTAAGGTGTTTTTTAGTGGTTTTTTTCCTAAATAGACTGTAATAGCATTACTGAAACAGTCTAAATTCATGTGTGTAACTCAGCTACACACTGTGTGTCAAGTATTCCTTGTAACACAAATGCATTCTCTAAAAGGAAAAAATGCATAGGAGTAATTTTAGTAGCCCATCCTGATTGGTATGACATACCATACATTTCTAAAGTTTCCTTCTGATTTAGGCTAATCAAATAGGTATAATTCTACTTCAGAGATGATCTTCAGGAAGGTTTAAGAATATTGTGTTCTCCATGATATTTAATGGAAAATAATGTTCCATCCTTGAAACATGAAACAGAAAGCATGCTGAAGAATAAAAGCACACTTCGGGTAATTATTTTCAGGGTTTTTTTTAAAGTAGCTATCTTTGAAGACCAAGTCTTAGTTTGCCTCAAGTTGTTAAATGAAATTATTTTTAATTGAAAATCTGGATAATTTTTAAAATAGAAAAATCTCAGTCCACAGGTAATCTCAGTGAATTGCAGTAACTCCGCACATGAATCACAATAACATAAGTTTAATTTATCATCCTGTTCACCCACGAGAGAAAAAGAACATCTAGAGCTTTAAGTAGGAGCAAAACACCATTTCAATTCCAAGTTGGTTCAACTCTTGGTACCTATTAACAATTAAAATTCAATGGATTTGAAAAACAAATTCTGAAAAATATTCCTCTTTATGAGCAAGATACACACTAAGAACTCATCCTTCAAACACCCTTCCTGCTGATACGTACGTTTGCAAGGCTGCATTGGTGGCATTGATGAGGTTTCTATCCGTAATCTTCTCCAGGATTAACAAGGCACTAGTTTCATGACCCTTAACACAGAACAAACATCTGTCACATAGAAATACTCTTCACAAATTGCTTTGAGTAATGAGCTTTCAATGAGTGAGCTTTCAAAGTAACAATACTTTCAAGCAGCGCCTGATAACACAAAGCTCAGCACTGATAAGTCAGACTGTGTACACACCTTGCTGCAAGCCAAATGGAGTGCTGTGTTCTTAGAACTGTCTTGCAAAGTCAGATCAGCCTTAGCACTGCTAACCAGCACCTCTGGGGAAATAAAGACTTGCATTAACTGAAAGCATATTCCTTAAAATCTAAACAGCAAAATGGAAACAGAATTTTGACAAAATATATTCACAAGAATGTTAACTGTAAGGCTACTTCACCCACATTAAGATTAACAAAGCTAAGAGCAGAAGTATAAAAAGCTTTCTCTTTACCAACTGTATTCGTCTGTCCATTTTCTGCAGCCATCATTAAAGGTGTTTTCCCAGAAGAATCTACAGCATTTACTTGAGCACTGTGACCAAGCAGAAGCTGTAGACACTCAACGTGATCTGTAAAAGCTGCTGCATGCAGAGGAGTTCTACAACAGATCAAAAGACAATATGGCCATGTTCAGCCATGCTTTCTACTGTATTCAAAGGGGCATCCCTGGCTCTGATCCTACAAATAGAAAAGACTCTGCAGTCTCTCCCACTGATCCTTTGCAATCAATCAGTATTGCTGGAGTTGTGACTGCTGCCTTTAAAAAGTCCCTTTCTAGCTTCAACTAATGCCACTCATGCAGTCTATAATAGATATACAATTTGATTCAGAAAAAATAAAAGATGCATCATAAAGCTCTATCCACAAAGTGATAAAATTTAAAACGTGCTCTAAGTTGCCTGTGTATTAAAAAGCCAATTCAACTTTACTGAATCAGAACAGGATTTTAAAAATGTAAAATGTATTTCTAGCAAAGAACAAAACAAAAACCTTCAAAGAATGAATCTGGGAGAATGAGGAATTAATGGTCAGTAGCAAATACAAAACTCCCAAACGACTGAAGAATTTAGCCCAGCCACTGTATGACATTACAAACATTCTTTCTGCATTTACACTCTTACCTTCCTTTTGAATCTGTTGAATTTACAATACCACCACCTAGTGTATCAATTAACATTTCTGCAGCACCTTCATTGTCATTTATCCTATAATGAATTAAACAGACTGTTATTTACAGAATGATAAATCTTTTGTTAAATACAGCAATGAAATTTACAAAGAATAATTTTGCACTTCCTTACACGGCACAATGCAAGGGACTGAAAGAATTTCCTTCCATTTTCTGAAAAACTTCCTGTTCCAGGAGCAGCTCTACACAACTGTCGTGACCTAAAGCAAATGTAAGAGTTAGGTACTGAAAAGAAGGAAGAAGGTCTAACTACAGCTTTCAATGAAAAATATGTATCTAAATTAGATTAAGCAGTATTGTACTTGAAAGTTTCAAAGAAAGACTGGTTATATTCAACAGGACTACATTTAGGAACCAACACATTCTTAGAATCCTGAAAACCGAACTGACATGTAATACTGTAAACTTTATGAGATTTATAAGGTATCTCATGCTTCCAGGCGTCTGGAAGAACATCCAGAACACCTAATTTAATTCTTACACCTCTGCATTTCAAACTCTTCTGTACATTCACCACTTCGTCTCCATGAAAAGAACTCCACCATTTGAGGTTTATTTTTGTTCCACATTTAGTTGAAATTATCACCCAGCTGCATCAGCTCAGTAGTTATTCACTTAATAATAATTGGTGAAATGCAGGTTTAATCTCTTGCTTCTTGATTTTCTCTATCATGTTGTTCAGAGAGGAAATAAAAAATCACCTCTACTGAGTTCTAAATGAACACACAGAACAAAATATTTAGCAAAGGTGCTGAAAGATTCTCCTGCATTTTAAGGCCTCCCTCACTCTCAAATCCATGAAAAGCATCAGTGAAGAAAAAACTAAATTCTTACTGAATCACTTTTATATACTCGAGTTTCCTATGCCTACCATAGTTGATATGAAACAAGTTTAAAAACAGAGTTAATCTGAAACCATTCCTCCCTATGAAAATTATTTTTTGGGATGTGTGGCACAATTCTATTCGAAGGTATTAAGCTGAATTTCTTTAAAGACTCCTTGAGGCATAAAACTAAGATAGTATATGACAATAATGTAGGACAAAAGTAAACATCTCTTATGTGTTAGATGTTAATACATTCCTCTTCAAGATCTCATGTCATTTTCTCTCATTCACTGAAAGGAACTGAAAGAGGACAGTCTTTATATGTTGCTTTTGTAAGTATTAATAACTTCAACCCCAATATCAACAAGCAGCTTTAGAGCTGTATTTTAATGCATTTTACCATTATAGCAGGCCCAGTGCAGTGATGTATAGCCATGATTGTCTGCCATTGCAGGTGCTGCATCCACAGAGGAGGCTGACTGCAGGAGAGCTCCCAGCACACCTATATGGCCACATGCAGCTGACAAGTGGATGGGGGTCCGTCCCCTACAGTCTCGTAGCAAGGACTTAGCACCATGTTGGAGCAATGCTTCCACACATTCCTCGTGTCCAGTAACTGCCTGTGAGAGGGAGACAGAAAGGCCCAGTTGGAAAATATTCATGTATATAAGCTAAGGTGTAGAACTAAAGCAAGCAAACCTCAAGCAAAATTTTGCATTTTTAAGGCACAGCAAAATAAGCAAAAGTTGCTATTTTTATTCCCGAAAGCAGCCATTCTGTTGGGAAAATAGCAATGTATTATAATACTTATGACAGAATATTTTCTTGGAATAACACTGAATGAACTACTAATCTCTAGGGCTCATTCAATTGTCTTATTTGGCAGACACTATAAAAACAAAATATTTGGCATGTGGCATGCATCATGCTTTTTTTCCTCCCATTAACACTACCTTCCCCCCAACAAAAATCTGTACTCTAGGACCTCTCCAGTCAACACTTTACAGCAAGATTAGGAGGGTCTAGAAGTCCAAAGGAATTCTGAGGGTAGGTAGTAAACAGACAGAATCATCTTTTGAATGCAACTAAATACAAGTAAAACTTAAAATGGCAAGATGAAAACAATGAGAAATTCATTAACACTACATATTCAGTCTTTATTCGAAATTAGCATGTAGGAAACTGGAAATGAAAGAAAGGGAATATTCTCCTACCCCTCTATGTAATGCTGTCCTTCCCCACTTATCTTTGGCATCTACATTTGCTCCTTTGTTAAGGAGTGAATAAACGCAGTCGGTGTGCCCATTGAGAACTGACAACATCAGAGGAGTCCTAAGCAGAGACAGAAATAAAGTGGAAATTTACACTTGGAAATTTAACAGACTAGCATTCAGTTCAAGTATAACAACTGCTATCCTTCCAACCAACACTGTTAAGATTTACATAATCAGTGACCTTCCAGTCATTTGCTTTTCAGATTTGAGAAAATAAAGTAACATGCCCCAGTTCAGAAGTCCTGATTAAGTAACTAGAATCCATTTTCTCAGCATCTGGGCAATAAGACACATTTTAGTTTCCTCCCAACTGAACATTTTTCACTCCCAAGTTTATGTTTACTGCAATAATTTCCTTTTAAAATAAATTAAAAATAACTACTGTAAAATGAATGAATCTTTTATGAAATGTAGTAACTTGTGTAGAACAGAGTGTCCATCATTTAAACTCACTGTCCATTTCCATCCTGAATGTCCACTGCATTCTGTGGTTCTGCATTTCCTATCAATAGCCGCAAACATTCTGAATGACCATTTGTAGCTGTAAAACATTGTAAAAATATGGGGTTTACATTAATTGCCTTTGAGTAGAGAGCTCAAACAGAATGGCAACCTACCTGCTCAGAATAAAGCCCATTAGCTTGAAAACCCACTGTACAGCTTTACCATTGTTATAACTTCAATTAAAATATGAACACTAGAAAATAATTTCAGAAATCAGGTATTCTCAACTGTACAGTGTTAGAAACAACAGATTCCAACTATCAATTGCCAACAGATTTTTTTAATATATATATATATATATGAGGTTGCATAAATTAAAAGCAATTGGAATATATGCTTATACAACATACACAGGAAGTAACATTAAAATATAGGCATTAGCATAATTTTTGCTTGTTTTAAGGCACTGGTAAACACATACTTAGCAAATCATAGTCAGATTTTGTTAGCAAGTGTAGCGTGTGCATAGTTATAAAGTAATAATGCAAATCACATTTAGAAAGGAGAAGGAAATGTAAAGCATAGATGTAATAAACCAAGCAGTTAAAAAAATGGAAAAAGAACAAATAGAAAATTGAGAAATCTCATTTAAATGCAACTCATGAAAGATAAATGATTGCTTCATGGAAGGGAAATTATTTCTGACCTACAGCTGCAGTATTCAGTCCACACAACCACAGTGACAATTCATGTTTCTGTAGCTGACAGACATGCTAACACAAGCTCAATCAAATAGAATAATGCAGCTTGTGCTCATGGACAGCAAATTAAGTGGTTAGAATGACGATGTTTTGTACATAATGCTCTTTTTAACTGCAACACATTTCTGTAACACCATTACTATAAATGTCAAATTTAATAAGCCTATTTTTAATGCGAGGAAAAAAATAAGACTATAGTGTGGATTCTAGACTCTGAGAAATGCAGGCCTAGAGATGTTTTCCAGGAAAGTCAGCAAGAAAATACTGCAAAGGATTGCTGTTATTTTGAAAATGCTCAGGAGTAATTTAAATCCTTGGAAAAAAATCAAAGCAAGTTTCCGTGTCTCTTCTCAAACTGCCAAAATTCTCCAATACTCCAGTCATTTTTAGAAGCATTTTACTGCCAAGACAGGCAATGCAATTTGCCTATCTAAATTTGGGCCTGCAGTTTGGGCTGCGTGAAAGACGAGGAGAGAAGCAAGGACATGTCACTGACACCTGCCAGCACAGCCAGTTGAATGGACAAGGACAATGCACCCTTCCAGAGGGAAGTGTGGGACAGCACTCCTTGGACTCAACTGGTTTATTGGATTAATACTGGTNTGGAGGAGGCGGGCCGCGTCAGTTCCTTCCTCCCTGCAAGTCTTTTGCTATGTGTTTCTAAGCACAGCACATACCTTAAGAGTCATCCTCTGTTCCTAAACATTATTTTTTAGAAAATTAATTAGACACAGACTTCTAAACAGATTACCCACTTCAAAAGCCAAAATTTTAGAAGTTAGTGGCTAGCACATACCTGCAGCATGAATTGGGGTCCTCTTTACAACATAATCTTTCACCAAGATTGATGCTCCCTGATTAATGAGCACATCTACACATTCCACGTGTCCCTTAAAGGCAGCAAGATCCAGCGGTGTTCTTCCATTGTTATTCCTCACATCAAGGTCCAGCAGTGACTGTACCAGCACTTCCAAAGCTTGATGGTGGCCATGATAGGCCTACAAGAATAAGAAAATTCTTCAATTTTCCTATCCTTAACATTTTTCCCTTTCTTGCCAGAACTACATAGATGTAACTGTAAAGAGACTATTCTTACTTTAGCATGCAGAAGAGCAACTGATGCAGCATATAAGTAGTTACAACAGTTATGACTAATTTAAAAAATCCCACAATTTCAGCAAGAAGGTTGGTGGTTTTTTTCTATTTTATCTTTTTAGTCAGTAGCTGCAACTACTCTCAGAAAATAATCTGTCTTCAATCTGCATAAATAACAGTATTTTGACTACTGCACATTTCATTGCTTTATGTTATAGTTACATCATCCTCAGATTATTTCAAGTGAGGAATATAAGCAAACTTAAGTAATTCCTTTTAGCTTTTTACATAAATTACTAAAAAAATGCACCTATAGTAAGAATGCAGTAAAAATAGCTTTCATTTACCAATGTCAAAGATTATTTTTTCCTTTGGAGAGATATATATATATTGCATAAGACTTAGTATATTTGCACAAAGTACAGTGTGGTTTTTCGATTGCTTTAAATTCAGTGAAAAGATCAAAGCAACACACTGAGCTGGTTACTCTGTATTTTGAGTATTTTTGTATAGACAGAATTTCATTACTGTCCTACACCACTCCTTGTGTAAATCTTTCCTAAAGTATTGGGGACAAACATTTCTCATACTAAACAATTAAGAGAGTAAAATAATGTAATGATTTAAAAAGTCATAATTACTTATAGAACAAGTCTTACAGAAGTTTCACTAGCATAAATTTTAATTAGAAGATTTCACATGAAAACTGTTCCATGAAGCAAATTTCAAGTGACATGCAAAAATCATCCTGTATACCTCATTCAGGAATATTAGTAGATATGTTTGCATTTTATTAACCTATTTTGAAAAAAATCCAGAATGAATAAACCCATGCAACAACTGTTTGCTACCAGATGAGCTGTCCTCACTGAAGAACTGAGAACTTACAGCTAAATGCAGTGGACTTATAGGTGCTCTGTTGTCTGAGTCATTCAGCATGTCAGTACCTGATGTTTCCATCAGCTTAGAGAGAGAAAGTCAGAGTGAGTGCAAAAATCCCCCACCTTTGAAAACACTCAGCAATAATTGCTACAGTTTCCCATATACACAGATTGAAAAAGAAAGGAGAAAAAGTAGGAATAATAGTATAGAATTACAGATGTCCTGATCTTCAACCTTTCAGAGTTTGAATCAACTGCAACACCTCCCCCATATTCATGTTCCAAGCCAAGTAGTTTAATTTTGCATAATAATGCAATAATTCAATCAGAAACTAAATTAAAATTAATACTTTTTCTGAAGTAGCAATACGAAAGATGAATACAAAGGAAAAACATGGATAGGTGAGAGCAGCAGCAGGAAATAAAACCCCAAACATTAGCTAAGTAAGCATTTTGATTAAGTGAAAAGTCAGCAAGAAAACAACATGAAAGGCCAGAAGGTAGGATGGATTTCTCAGAACAGGAAAGCATTTCTCAGAGAGAAAAAATGGACTCAAAAAAAGCAAAAGCATTATAGGATTAAAATATCTATGTATATACATTTCTATTTGTGACTTTCAGATGTGTTCTGAAGTTTTACTTCTGGGTCTTTTTCAAGACCATATTTAACTAAGTACATTAGCAGAATTAAAACATTCAAAGTATTTGAAGAATACATTCAAATGACATTTTCATTATCACACTTTTATGTCATGGTCATCCAACTGTTTAAGTAAAAAACCACATAGCTTAAAAAATAATTTCCCATTTTAAAATTATAAAGTCCAATTAAATCCAAATTGTAGTTGAAATTAATACATTCATGTATTGAAGAAATGGTTCAATAAGTCTAAAAAATAAGCAGTATTTTTAAAACTACATGTTCCCTTTTGCTCTACAGAAGTACTTAAAAAATAAGAAACAATACACTTACAACATCTAGAGGTGTTTCGCTTGCAATCTGTAATTAAAAACATTCAAAATTCATGTTTGAATACATTTGAATATAAAAGTGCAATTTTAATAAAAATGCTGAAGTTGTATAACACAGTGTATCAAATAACATACATATTTTTGCAAAGGGAGCAATAAAAAACTAACCACGGCTTTATTATCTGAAATTCTATTATGCGATCACTAGTTACTGTAACTGCATTAACTATTTTATAAGGCACCCTTTCGTTACAGGTTTTCCCCACATTTTCATTTGCTCCTTTCAAATGACATTCATGAAATTTCTTAAAGGTTCTCAGTGGGATAACTTGTGGTTATTTTATTTTAGTCACCAGCAAAAAAAAAAAAAAAAAAGCAGTAGTGTAATGTAAATTAACAAACAAACCAAAACTAATATCCCACATCTTCAACCAGTTATCTCTTCATCTCAGATTTTTTCATCTTTTTAAGCTAGTACCTAGCATCCTAGCTCATCACTTGCTTCTATTATAGGAACACCAAATGCTTAAATTTATCTGCACAGAGGCTGAAAAACAGTATTGACCCAGCTGATAGCCAAGGTGGAAGAATCCCCTGGCCTCTCCATCACACCCTGTAAGAGCAGCTGTTACACCTTTCATCTGGGATATGTTCTCTTACCAATTCAAGACATAAGCGATGACCGTAAGCAGCCGAATAATGAACTGCATTGTATCCTTGTTTGTCTCGGATCCCAGGGTTGGCATCGTTTCTTAGCAAGTATTCCAGGCACCTATTCAAATTGACATATGCAACCATGTATCTAAATGCTGAATTTCAACTTAATGCTAAGTGATAAATTGTTCCAATTCAACTGGAAAATAGAATACAGCACACAGGGACACTGATTTAATGGACAATATTGGCTAGGACTAGAGAAAGCTACCTCATTACATCAAACATAAAGGTCAATCACAAAGCTTCAAAATTTGAAATAATCCTTCTCTGCAGACATCCTGCATCTTCTGAGTTATCTGACTTGGTTAAAACCAGTATTTCATGGCTACTTTCCTCCTAGCTAACACAGGTGCAGTTACCTTTGCTAATATCAAAGATTACTATTTTGTATGCTTTTCTGCATTAATCTCTTCTTCTGTATGTTATATGGAAGGAAGAGAAGCAGTTCTTCATGGGGGCATACAAGAGTAACACACACACACTTCCACTACCAGACACTATTTTTAAAATTTATTTATACAGTAAATACAGTTGTTGTCATATCTTTCAATTCCTTACTTTCACTAGACAAATTTATAAGGCTGAACACGATCAGCCCAGTTTCAACCACATTCAGCCAGGAGGATGGGAAATGGGGATTCAAGTCCACTCACTCTTTTCTGTTTCACTCTTTTCTCACAACTAATTTTTTGTTTTTAAGAGAATCCCTGTGCACACACTAAATGATTGCAAGCAATAACCCTGCTGTTTCATACTTTCATGTTGTCTATCATTTCAGCAACATTTTCCAAAGTCATTATTATGACCCTGAACTTGCTGTGAAGCCATTCATTATTCTGAAGTTTACAACAGGTCAACATCCCTTCTACTCTCTGGGATCACTAAGTATTTCTTTATCAGAGGTGCACTCTGACTTCCATCATGTTTTGGCCAGCATAAACAAGGACTTAGCATGTAGTGAAAAATGTAAAATTTCTTGAGTTTTAAAGAATAACATTATGTAACAAAAGATGCAAGTAACTTTAAAACTAGTTCAGTAGCATAAAAAGCTACTTGTAAAGCATATCTATGGTTTTAACCAATCAATTCAGGTTTTATTTGTCCAGTAAACAAATGCCTGGATTTAATTAATAACAACTGTATTTGCATGTTTTTGTTTGAATTAAAATGAGATTTATGAAAACCCAAAGACAAATCAATTTGTCTCATTAAGTAAGAATTACAGTTCTTATATTTCATTTGCCTAATCATCTTTCTTTTTAATTTGGATCAGTAATTTTGTGTTAGCATTCATGACTCATTAATAAATGTTACATGTCACTGGGTTTGGCTACCTAAATTTCTACAATACACTAAATACAAGTATACTAAAAATCCTCAAGTACCCAATCTCTCCAGTGCAAACCAGACAATTATGTTTGATGTTTTTTTGCATCCAAGAGAGAGATTACCTTTGCATCTTTTGCATACTTAACTGTCTTCAACAGGTCTCTTTTAAAGAGAAGATTAATCAAACTTTCTGAAAGCCCAAGTAAATTAAATTTATTTCCCATATATTTATTGGTGTACTGTCCTTTAGAAAATTATAAATAGAAACAACATATTTTTTCTCCTTTAAGATGCTGCTTATTCTACCTCATTCTGAAATCATGCTTTTCTCTCTAGTCTTGGCAAAATGGGGCTTCTTGGTGTTTGTTCCAGGATGAAAAGCATTTGTTAAAGACAGAAAAGACTTTCAAATAGGAATAAACTGGAAAATAATTTTCAGCAAAAACATCCCTGTCTCTAAAAACTGTCTTTAAAGATGTCTGAAGAAAGACCATAATGTAGATGGTTTCCTGATATGTTTTTTCCCAGGCTTTATATTCCAAATCCAGTAATCATTTTTAACTTGACTCCTGTTTTGAATGAGCTGAGCAGTACTGATTTTCCAGCTGTTACTACTCATGTTGGTGCATCAATATAAAAAGCTTCCCCTCAGGCCATTCAGCTTTTCAGCCTGTCTTCCAGAGACCCCAATGTTAATCAGAAGTGCAACAGCCTTTGGATTCCAGAGAGGATGCTTTGAGTTACCTCACAAAGCTCTGCAGTATTGTCATCATGATTCCTGCTCGTGCCTTTTGTAAGACAGATGGCAAAACGATGTCATCTGAAGAACCATTATAGTTTGGAGGTTTTCAGAGCAACTGTGAAGCTAAAATTACTCCTAGCTCAACTTGTAAGAGGGCAATTAAAGTAAAATTATCCCACCAAGCTGCAGCAGGAATTGAAATTACTTCTAAAAAGCAGCAGACAATTTAATTTTGAAATTCGTCTTTACATAAAAAGGCACATTCTTCATATATAAGTTAAGTGGCCATGAAGGTATTCTTTATTTAGCCTTCAAAACCTAATCTGTAAGTTCTATGCCACCTAATTCCTATTGCTGCCTCACCCTTTAAAAGGTGCTGTATTAAAAAACAGATGATTTGGCATGAAGCAGCACTTCTGCAGGGAAGATGTCACTGTGTGCATGTGGAATGTGCTGCTGCACACCACAACCTGCATATGAGTGTGTGCACAAAAAGTGATGCTCTTCTTGTCTCCTCAATATACCCAATGTCTGGAGCTTAAGCAAACTCATCACTTTGGTGCTACCTATATATTCTTTGCATGTAAGCATTTAAATCATTAACAAATATGTCAAATATAACCTTTGGTTAGAAAATAAATAGATACAAGAGACCAGTGGATTTATGAAAGATTCTGGATGCATTTCATTAAGAAAAGTGTAACTGCATCATAAAAATTTACACTATCGAGAGATAGTCATGTTTGGCATTACAACTCTGGTTTACTCAAACATCAAATAGACAAAGCACCTTATATTGAAATATCAAGTTAATATCCATCCTTCACTGGAATTTGATTTTAAGGCAAAATGACACTACTGCCCACAACTAGCTTAATAACCCCACAAAGGATATTTATTCAACCACTACATAGCAGATGGGATTAAGAACTCTATTCTCAATTAATTCCTGATTTAGGAAATCTGCATTATAGGACATACAATTTTTACAATACATTTCCTCATTGTTAATTTTTTCCTCTGAATTTTTTTTTTACATTTTTATATACAATGCACACACCACTGTCAAGTTTAATCTTTAAAAATACAAGAAATGCATTTGGCCAATCTGAAGGCAGAACACACACGAAATTCACAGCTCAAATGTTCCTAATGAGAAAGGCTTTAGTACAAAGCATGCCACTTACTTCCCATCTGTGTCTGATGCAGCTGCATAGTGCAGAGGTGTAC
>VZTT01028842.1:4060-17393 GCA_013400855.1 Buphagus erythrorhynchus | reverse complement strand
AGATTCCTGAGATCCAACACCCTGGGATAATTTCTGTGCTCTTATATATAAGTTAAATAGTGTGACATCCAAGTAGGAATATCCAAACAGGCAGAGACTGTTTGGGGGTCTGGAAGAGCCTGGGTTCTTGAAGCAGGCTGGATACAAAAATTAATATTCTTATATGAAGTTTGGAAAATTTAACTTCAAATCATGTTTGTCACCCCAAACATATGGATAAATCCTGTTCTGATGAAACAAAAAATAAAGGGAGGAGAAAAGGTAGCGAATGAAAAATTGAATGCTTAAAGACAAAAATTAATTTATGTTCTTTCCTGTCCTCTCTAGTTGAAAACTAACCCTAGATAAACAGTTTATGATAACTCCTACTTTTCTTTCAGTTTGCTTTATTTTGTTTAACTTTCTTAGAAAATTTTGGTTGTGTAGTCTTTTGGGGGGACAATATGACTCAGGGATATTGTGAGGATCACATAGAGTCATGTGAGCTCACAGCATCACCAAAGGTACAAATGGGTTCAGACCTGCTCTGACACAGGGATGTCTGGCAGCCAGGGTTAAATGTGCTAAATTCTAAAGGTACTGAGGAAACAATGGCTGATGGTGTTGCCTTGGTGATTTTTTTTTTCTTTTTTCCTTTTACAAGTGTCCATAAGAGAACTTTTCATTTTGGGTTGAGCAAAATAACCCATTTATTTCAGAAAAAAAACTATTCCCTCTCTCCTCCAGCCCCTACACCCCCACCCCAAGTTTTAGACATAGCTCCAATTTTATTGCTTTTTGTTGTTGTTGCTGTTGTTCTGTTGCTACCATCACTGTTTTTTTACCAATTTGGCATCTAATTCTAAAAAACAATTTTTCACACAGCTTGACTCAGGAATATAAGTTGGTGCTGGGCTTTAACCAAACACGGGGCTCTCAGTGTGTCCTTCCTGGTGCATGCTCGGGGAGGATGTCTCCTCCACCAGCCTGTGCATCCTTTATTGCTGCTGCAACAAGGGTGACAACCAGTGTCAAGCCTGGGGGGAGCTGATCCTGGCAGCAGCCACGCACTCAGCTATAGCCTGCTGTCAATTTTACCTGCCCACGACTCCTCCCAGGGGCCTGAGCCTGCCAGAGTTCACAAGAAACAGGACAAACAATGCTGCTTCCTTTTATTTTTATTTTTTTTTATTATTATTTTTTTCATAAGGCAATTCAGGTGCTCACCAAACAGGTAGAGCTGAGAGAGAAGACAAATGGTAAGTGATAAGGGGCCACCTGTGAAAAGAGAATTTTTTGTCTTGCTATTTGCACATACAATTGGAATTCACGGTTAAATGGAACAGGACAAGAAGAAAATAAATTCTGTCTGATTTATACTTTGCATAAGACAATTTTGGGATCTCAGATGTCAGGTGTCAAACTGGGTTTGCAAGCTATTAGGAAGACAATATTCACACACATCCTCATGCCTGTGGGAGTGGCACACCTGGCTATTGGGAAATGCAAAGATTTTTCCTGCCTTTTGCAACCCTGCTCAGAAGGGAAATATTGGCTTTAAGAAACCAGGCCCTTAATTGAACTTGATAAATATTATGTCCCTCTTGAAGATAAGAAGCGAGGTGTCTCTGCACAAAATGTCTTTGGCCATTAGTAATTTTCTGTGCCTTTGACTCTGCAGTGTGTTGATGAGAAGTTTGACATCATCTCTAGGGGAAAAATTCTAACAGATATCCTGTTCCAAGAAGCCTTAAAAAAAAAAAAAAAAAGATTATTTTCTGTACAAAATATGCCTTAGCACCTTAGGCATTGCAAGGATCCCAAGCCAATGTGCTGAGGCATAGCATAGCAACCGTCACCAGGGAAAATGTCAAAACTCTGAGACATGCAAAAAAAGAAAAGAAGGCAAGCAACTGGGGAAAGTTCCAGCTTCCCTTACATCTCTCAGAAATCATTTAATTCCCACATCTGGCAGATAAATGCAATTAAACTGCATTGAATCTAACATGACAAAAAGGGGGGGGAAAAGTCAGGGGTTTGAAAATATATGAAGTCATTGAAAATATTTGTGGAGGGGGATGCAAACTTTGAAAAAGCAAAAAAGTAAAAACTCGTATGTTGGTAGTATTATGCAAAAAATATGCTAGTTGTCTTCCACAATACATTTTCTCCCTAAATAATAAGTCTTCTTTTTGCATCTTAGATCTCCAAAGAGAAAGAACCATTTGTTCTTTAATGGCTACAAAGGTTAAGGCATGTATGGGTTAAAACAGATATTGGAGTGGGATTTTGTCAAACTTACAACATTTGGTGTTCTTTTAGTCCTTGCTTAGGGGATGATGTGGAAAATCTCATATTTTACTTTTAAGATTGTTTTTAAACAAAGATATACCATGACAGAATCCCATGGCAGGAATCAAACCATACGCCCATCACATGCCAAAATATGAGGACATGCATCAATTGTTAGTTATGCAACCAGTTTTCTTCTGAGATTTTTTTTCCTTTCTTTTACCCATGATCAAGGAATTTGGATGTACTGCAGCCTTTTTGGTTGAGAGGTACTATTTCATCTCAAATGAAGAAATGAAAGAATGACATCTTTATACCACTGCCTAAAGAGGGCCTGCAGGAAAGCTGGAGAGGGAATTTTAAAAGGGCATGGGCAGATAGGACCAGGGTGAACGGCTCTAAACTTAAAGAGTGCAGATTTAGATGAGATATGAGAAAAAAATTCTTTAATGTGAGGATGGTGAGGCATTGGAACAGGGTGCCCAGAGAAGCTGTGGCTGCCCCTGGATCCCTGGAAGTGTCCAAGGTCAGGTTGGACAGGGCTTGGAGCAACCTGGGACAGTGGAAATTGTCACTGCTCATGGCAGAAGGGTTGAAACTGGATGACTTTTTGAGCTCCTTCCAACCCCAACCATTCTGTGACTCAATGCTGTTTCTCCTTGGCAAGCCCAGTTTATTTATCCTGCAGGAGCCTTGCATTATTATTTTCTAAGCAGTAATTAACAATATAACAGGCTGAGGTCAGCTTTTTACTTGGGCATTAGGGTACCCAAAGTAATGTTTTGACCCTTTCCATTGCACCAGCATTAAAGGATTTAAAATCTGTGAGCAATTTTCATTTCTCAACCTGGAGAAATGTGGAAAGAAAATTGTGGACATATTTAAACACTATTTTGTATTTTTTTTTCTTCATTTAGTCCTTATAATGATTTACTTTCCTCTTGAATCTTGTCTAAAGAACTTTGACACTGTTATTAACTAAACTAAAAATCTTGAGGTAAAGTACTCAAAATAGGGAAGAGAGATTATTGGGAAATTATAAACTCTAGTTTTGAAAACAAGGTTGATCTACTGGAAACAAAGCATAAGGAAAATCTCACTTTTTAAGATCTGTAAATTTAAACTATAATTAGTTAAATAGAATGTGAAAAGAGATGTTTATCAAGAAAATATCTCCTAACAGTAGAGTTAAAATAATAAATATCTCACTTCTTTTTAATATAACTCCTCTTTAATAACAACTCTACTATTTATCCGACTATTTTTTTAAAAACCTTCACATCCTCCAGACTTGCAGGAGACATTGTATGAAATAGTTACATTTACCAAAGTTTATCTTCTGTACGTGTGTACAGTCATTAATATTTTATAAGATTTTGTCCAATTCAGAATTGAGGACACCTGTAAAATGCATTTTAACTTACAGTTCTCATCAATCTCTAAATGTGAGACCAATTTAAAATAAACATAGAGATTATAGTAGAGAGAAAATAAGTAAACAAGCAGTCTTGCTGTGTTTGAGCTGTTCAAAATTGTTCATGTTACAGCAAATTTTCTCTCTTCTTGTTACAGTTCTGATGGATGAATGGTCCTGGAAATGCAAAAGAGAGCAAGTTTGGAACACACCAAGAAGCATATCTGGATAATTCCCTGCAACTGGAAATCACTGAAACAAATTCTGTGACTGCATCTAATCAGAAACTCAATAATTTTACGGCTATTAGCACCACAAACTAAATCTGTAAGGAATGGTAATCAAATATCACACTTCAGGGCATAAACTAATTGTCCAGCAGGTCAGGAAATTATGTATTGCTCCTATGCTGCACAAATGCTTAGGTGCCCTCTGAGTTTTCATCTCTTTCCCTGAAAATAAAAGGCAAAAAACGAGAACTGAATGAACATCCATTGTTGGATGGAGGAAAGAAGAAATCCAACTTTGTAAGGGATGAGATAAATGGTGTATTAATGTAAATTGCCTTTTCCTGGGTAAGTCCACTATTTAATACATAACACCTTTCCACTGTATCATATTCCTAAATAACTTAAATAAGAGCTGTGCCCAAGAGAAATTAAGAGATATGGAGAATCAAGGAGTTTTATTTCAGGATTGCTGTCTGACAGAAATTTACCTATACAAGAGATTTTTTTCTATTCATTTCCCTTGGTGGGTAAAATCAGAGATGATGATGTGACCTCAGCTTTCCAGGGTGAAACTGTTATGACAATTAATGGGGAAAAGAGAAGGACATGTCAGGACAGATCCCCATCTCCACATAGGAACATATATTAGGAGCTATATCCAATTTTTCTTTCTTAAAAGGCACAGAAAGAAGAAAGCATCTTGCCTTAACGCTAGGATGCCTCTATTTCATTGTTTGCCTACAGGGCTGGCCTGAATCCTTGATCCCATTCCATCATAATACAAGCAGCAATCATTTTGTCTCCAAAGGAGACTGTGTGACCACTTATGGGGAGAAAAAAAAAAAAAAAGAAAAGAAGTATATACCTCTCCTAGCTCAGAAGGTCTTTACTAGGAAAAACCACCATTTGGGGGAGATTTGCAAGGACACACCTAAGTGGTGGTTATCAGGAGCTGGGAGGGTCTGTGAGAGAAAGGTCAAGTCTATACATATCCTAAGCATTTGCTACTTGCTGTTGCCAGGCAAAGGTTAGCAGGCTAAATGAACCTTATGTCTAACCCCATGTGGTATTTTTTGTGTTCTTATCTGAACTCCTGTCATGCTGAGCAGAGCAGCTCACACCTGACATTTTTCCCTTTATGGCCTTTTAAGCTACTAAGTCTGATTGGTAGAGCATCCTTAGGGAGTGGGAAGATGGGGGGCAGGGGGGAGAAGGGGGCAGGCTCTTGTAAGTCAGGAAAAGGAAATCTCTTCCCCCATAGGCTTTCAGTCATCTGCACGGCTGTTTCTCTCCATCCCTTCCCTCAGTGACTAAAATCTGCAGTGGCACTCTGATCCTCAGCCTTCAGGATCAGTGATTTTGGTGGATGCCCAAGAAAAGTAAAAGGAAAAAAAAAAACAGTAAGAATCTCTCATTGTTAATGAAACATTTAAATCTTAGATTTTAATCACATGTCAGGATGCTCAAAGTTAAGGTTGCCACAGCAACTCTACAATAAAGCTCTTTGCACAGAGCAGTTAGTGAAATGCACAGTTTAATTAAAAATTGTCTCAATTAACTGACAGTTTTCATCCCCCCAAATCCTGCTCTCTCCTTCTCCCTCTCTGAATTGTCATTGAAATGGGGGAAAGGACAGGAACTGTGGTGGCAGAGCCAGGCAGGCAGAGCCTGAATTTGGGTCATGGTGTCAGAGGCCAGTGCAATGCACATGAAGTTTATTTTCCACCTGTGCAGATCTCTAAATTAATCATGAGCTGACAGAAAAAAAGATATTTACTAGAGTCTATGTGGGAAAAAAAACCCCACAAATTCCGTCCTGTTTGCTGCCTCAGTGAAGGGTCTTCTGCTGACAGACATGTTGGCATGTTTTGGGGACATAAAATATAGAAAAGTGCAAAGAGAAAGTGGGAACAACTTCTGGGATAACAGCATTGTCCAGTGCTTAGATGAGGGTAAGTGGCAAGTGTCAATGACCAACAGTGACATCAGTCAACTGATCTGTCTCAAAAGAAAAAGGAAATTGGGATGATAACTGATACATCCTGCAAAATGATACAACCGTGCTCAGTTTTTACAGGAAAAGTGCCTTGGGATCCTCAAAGGGCAATTATTAGAGAAATGTCTCATTAGCATGACAAGGTGATTTTGCCCTGTGCATTGTGCAGAGCAGGTGTCCCTTCATGTCCCACCTCATCTCCCTCTTTGGTTCCTGCTGTGCTTCCTGCCCCTGGGTGGATCACTGGTGTCCCATGCCAGCAGCAGCAGGTCACACCTGGCCCAGTGCTGGTGCTGGTGGAGCAGACAGACATGGTAAGGTGAGTGCTGGGCCATTCAGCATTCACCTTCCCCCTTCCACCTCCCAGCCCGAGGCCAGAGCCTCCTGCTCCATAGGCAGCAGGGATGGCAGAGCAGCCCCTTCAAAGACTGCAAGAGAAGCAGATTTGATGTGGACTCATGGGGAAGGAGCCGCCAGAAATGAGAAGAGGCAGCCAAAGGTCAGTCTGGCCTGCCAGCTGTAAAAACAATCCAAGTGACATGGCAATAAAATCCAGGCTTAGGAGCAACCTCCTCCAGCTCCTAACAGCACACTCACTGCCTTACCCCTCGGTGCTCCTGCCCACTGCCTGCAGAATGCCAACAGGAGACACAGGCAAAGCAGCAGGAGGAATAAGGCAGGAGCAGGGGGTGCACAGAGGGAGAGGAAGCTCTGTCTGGCAGAAGCCAGGGATGATGGGGGCACAGCCACTGCAGGACACTGAGATCCAGCTCTTTAAGTACATTTCAGCAGAGCACGTTTGCTCCTAAGAAATCTAATATCCTTTGGGTCAGTGCAGGCCAACTGTTAGATATAAAGAATTCATAGCACTTGCAATCCCCAGATGAACCATTTTCAATTCTTCATGTTTCTGAAAAGCCGTTGTGTCGATCTGTCAGCAGTGGCTGTGCTCCATAACGAGGGCCGTCTCCTGCCTTAATGCCAAAGTGTAAATATTGCATTGCAGCAAGCAGCAGTAGATAATGCATAATAATGAGCTGGGTTTGTTATACGATGTGCTAACCAGAGCTCTTGAAAACAATGCATCAGGTTTAAAAAAAAAACAAACAAAAACAGTATATTCTCCAGAAAAAATAAAATAACCTTTGTGTTGGATGTAGAAGTGAAGTAATCGCTTACAATTCTGAAAAGCAGATAACATGGTCAGAAAAATGAAGACAAGGATAAAATACCAATTCTGATCTGATAAGTCATTGGAGTCATCAGTATAAATTCACTTAGACACCAGCAGAGCTCTAAGCAGAGTTGAATTTTCATGCTGGACAAATGTATGTTTTCATATTGTCTCTCTTATTTAATGGGGCAGGAATTCCAGGACATGATTACACATGATGAAAAGAAATATTGTTTGAACCAATAGTAATCACGTGTGAGTTTCATGATTTTCATAGCTAATTTTTCCAATTCTCATGAATAACACTTTTTTTCCCCCTCAAAAGGCAAGGTACAGCGCTGTAATATCTGTCAATCATCTCGCTTTGTGAGCCACAAGCACTTTAGAAATCACTGAACCAGTGTTTGGCACAGGCCAGCAAAATCACATGAATGCAGTGTGAGTTATCTGGTTCGTGTATCTCCATCCAAGAATTTTAACAATGTGGGCCAAAATGAAGGGCAGCTTGCTCTCTTTTTCATGCATGATATGCTAAAGTGTCTGTGGCAGGAAACAAGGCAGTGGCCAGCGTTCAAGTTCCTCAGTGCTGAGGGGCTGTGATGTTTGCAGGCACCCACACGGATCCCACCTGGCTCCCCGATGCTCCCTTGCCTGTGCAGCTCTCAGCAGCTCAGACGGGATCCAGGACTGACAAGTTGCTAAATATCACCAGTTTCCATCACAAGCAGTGGGGGCTGGTGGAGTTCTGCATCTCTCAGGATTCAGCTCTGAAGGTGCCAGTAGTTTTACAATCCCATCCTCTAAGAAACAGGCTGAGGAAACGATTTGTGCAGATCAGCACACAGACTAGGCAGCAACATCTCTTACCCATGGCAGGGCAAGGATCTGTGTGCCAAAGGCTCTGCAGGATGCATTTTCTTACAGGCTGTGATTGTGCTGTTTCCAGGTGTTTATTCCTTTCTGAGGTGTCCAGGAGAATAAGTATTTGGCAGGTAGTCTGTTATTTAAAGGTTTTTCATAATTAACTTTGCACTGAAGAAAATGGTTTGTACAAACTCAGTGCAATCCTGTGAAAACCCAGAAAGCACAGTAATACCTAAATCTTTGAAATATCTGTGCTAAGCCTGGCATTTGTCTCATTCAAGTTTGACCATCTAAGATTAGGCACCTTTACCAATCATCTAGGTTTCCTCACTAGTGCTCACAGGAATAATATATCAAAGGCAAAGGTCAAACTCTTTCTTTTGACCCTACATATCTACTTTTGGCCAATAATAAATCACCTAATCACACTACAGAATTCTTCTCCACTTCAATTTAAAACCTTCTCCATAGATTTTTTTTATTCCCCAGCACAAATTAAATAGGAATACAATGGAGTAAGAACACCTAGGGGGTTATTTAGCATTAGCAATGAGATGAGCCTCAGTGGTAGATCATATTCCCCAGGAACTCCGTTGAGAAAAAGAAGTTTGCTTCAGAAAACAATACAATTCAAGCCATGACTTCAAAAGTATAACAGCAAATGGGCAACATTTAATGTGAGATGCTTTAAATGGATTAAACCAGGGAATAAACTGATAATGTGTTATCAGAAAGCCTGACAATAGAATTTAGGGGCTTCCTGGGTATATGGATTCAATTTTATCCAGACAAAGCCATAAAGAAACAGTAGTGATTGAAAATAGAATAAATCCAAACCCTAAAAAAGAACAAAAGAAATCCACAAGTAACTGAACATCATATTTCCTATTTTACATTTCTCATTGTAAGGGAAATTTCTTTTAAGCACATCTGAGGGGAAAAAAGAGACTTTGAGCTTGGGTAGTACGACAAACAACTATGCAAGAACCCTGAAGCTTATCATACATACCTTAAAACTGATTACTTTTTTTTTAAATTATGCTTTTCTCATACATGAAGAATAGACAGCTAAAAACCAAGAGGAAAATTGAAAGTCAAGACCAGATGCAATTTATAACTGGTAGTATGGACATTAAATAATACCAAATGCTTCAATTTCTATTTCAATTTCTATGAAATTGATGTATTTTGCATACTGGACTGAAAACTAACTGGTTACTTTTATCCTGCCCATTGCTATTTGGTAGTATGACCTACAAGCAGAGAAAAAAAAAACCCTCAACTAATTTTATGCAGTTTCTTCAGCTGTAAGAGTGCATAAACACTTAAATATAGAATATCTTTTACTCAAGAGTGGCAGGGTTATTCTGTCACTGCATTTCTCACCCTGTTTATTTTTTATCATGTGACTCTTGAAATAACAGAGAACAACAACCTAGAGGTTATATCTTTATCTGTACATTCATTTGAGCTAAATCAGAATAGAGTTCAGCCATCCTCCTGCATCCTAAGTCAGCAGTTCACCACCTTTGAGAATTTACTCACAATTTCAAAATGTAATTACTACCTCTGCTCTGCTAAGCAAGACACACTTTAGAAACAGAACCATTTTTGCTCCAAAATGCTTCATCAGTTGAAAACATTGAGAGATTTCAGATACAATGTGATTATGGAAAACAGTTCTTCAAATCTACTAAGAGTAATCAAACATTTTATTTTCCATTGTTCTTTCCATATGGGTTTTGTCAAATACCAAATCTCTCTGGAGTCTGACAGTGCTTTATTTGATATAAAAATTAGATTTTTGCTTAATCATTGTGTCTGAAACAAAGAGAAATATCTGATGTCATAGATATAGATTTTTAAATTATCCATGAGTACGCTTAAGTATTTCCAAATTATTATTTGAGTCTTAATAGCATTTAATGTCAATTTTAGTGCCGGAAAAAATCTCATATAAAATAGTCTTCTGTGATTTCCACTGGTCAAAATGCAGATATTAGTAAATTTGTAGCCTTTTCAACTTGTTTAAAAACTTATTTGAACATTTAGTTTTGTTTTAAAGTACTCTGGATTCTGTCCAGTGACTGTTGCTGTGAGTGGAAGGCTTACATAAATTCACATATGTCTTTAAAGAAAAAAAAATTACTTTGGGAATGCTAAATATCCGTAGAAATTAATGAGTTCTGTTTAAAATACTGTCAAAGGTTCATCTGGGAAAATACACATCACTTGGATAACTTAAGATCAGCTTCTGTATTAAAACAGAAAATATTTCACTGCTGGATTCTAAGAAAGTACTGAAGCTTTCTGCTCAAAACATGTGGGTAGAAGCCAAGAAATTTTCAGTTTTATTATCAGATCAGCTAATGACTCCCAAGGTGGCCACAGGAGCTTAATACATCTCTCTCTGTCTTTGTTTGTATATATGATATTTTTGTAGTACATTACTAACTTGAAAAAGAATTAAAATGCATGGTACATTTACTTTCTCTTGCAGATTTCTCAGGGAAAAAAATCCCAAACCAAAACAAAAATTCCTCTTTTGTCAAAACCAAAATAAAAAGATAAAAAAAAAAAAAATAAAAGTAAGAGTAAAATGTTTTGTATGAGGAATATCTTAACTTCGATTTTGAGCTTATCAGAAAAATGTCCATTACATCTGCATTTGAAGGATAAAAATAACAGAATGAACCCTTTCATGAGAAAAATTATTCAATTAAAGCAAGAACTTTTCAGTTCATTGGTATTAATATTTAAATCCCAGAACCACTTCTAGCAGGTATCCATTTCTGAACCTCACCAAATTATTTTGTTACTGCAAATTGGTTTTACCATTCATTATTGCTCTGCCTGGGAGGAATGAAAGGATAATTACTGCACAAATGGTCTATTAAAAAGTTATGTTTACCTGATCATAAAACATAGACTAAACTGTGCGTACTAGTTAAAAGTTTTGGGTGACAATGCCATTTAATATTCAATATTTATAATCTGCAGACACTAAAGTTATTGCTGACAGTATGACATACATGAAATTAAATGTATTTATAAAACAAGTGGAGAAACCATTGTCCTCAGAACACATTCTGTCAGAAAACACCCGGGTGTATAACTGAGACAACCATTAATACTGAGTTTGAGCTTATATTTCTAGAAAAACTGAGCACAGCTCTGTATCAAACTGCTTCTGTTGTCAATAGACCCTGGAAGCATCATGTGTCTTCCAGCCTCTGCAAAAGGAAGGCTAATAGAGAAAGAAAAAGATGTTCCTTTGCTGTCAGAGTCCATCACTCTCCCTTTCCATCCTGCAAAGTGGAACCTGTGGCTCGAGGTGCTCTGATTGTCACACTGGGCAATTGGGCAATTGGTGCTGGTTTCACAAGGCGTTTGTATGAATGTCTCCAGTGAGCTGTGAGATAGCAGGAGCTCATCTGTGGGCAATTCTAGGCATCAGTCAAGGGCAGAGAGTATAAAATATTTAAATTGCCTTTTTCATCTCTAGAATATCAAGGAAAGTAGCTGCACACTCTGGAGAATGAGTACTTGGTATCACTGCTAACACCTGATGAGCCTCTGGGTATNTGAGCCTCTGTGTATCACTAGATATTTTACATTTACTGAAATTGTTGCTTACACAGTGGGATTTCTTTTCCCACCCTCTAACACAGAGTATTTTCTTAACAGTTTGTGGATTTGCCAGTATACCTAGATCTCAATATTTCAGATCCATGTTTTATGATATGATATTATGTCTTGCATAAGAAAAGTTCCCAAGGTGAATAATAAAATATGTAATGATATATGGGAAAAGCAAAGGAAGCTGAATACCAATGCATTCTTCTTATTCATTTCAATATTTAGACAACCTGCTTCTATCTCCTAAAGAAAATGCAGAACAAATGTGCAAGGTGGTTGAGCAATGGGCCTTTGAAGGACAATGTTGGACATTTTGCACAGAAGTGTCCAGCTTGGCATTCAGAATTCCAACTGAAGTGTTCACATCTCCTTTAGAGCCACACAAGGTATCTAAGTAGTGTCAGACTCACTACAGTGTTATGTTGATACCAGCACAAACATTTTGAAAAGCAAGGTGTTTTAGTGATGATGTAGAAACTTCTGTCAATGACATATTCCTTCCTCTTTTTGAGATGTAGATTGGTTAGGTCTCTAGCTGAATGATAATTGCTCTGACTTTCATAAATGAAATTGTTTGTAGGTCTGACCTGATCTGGAATCATTTTTTTTTCCAGGAGGAAACAGCTGACAGCTGGATTTTCTTGTGTTAGCTGAACTATGGAAACAATTTCTTCTAAACTGTGCATTATTGAGAAAGGATCAAAGCAGAAGAAAACACTCATAGGTGAGCAACATCAAGGCTTTGACTTGACCAGAGTGCCTGATTGTTGTGGTTTAATTCCATGTGTCAACTCAGACACGCACAGACACTCGCCCTGGTGAGATGGGGAGAGAATATCGAGGATAAAAGTGAGAAAATCCATGGATGGAGACAGAGAGAGCTCAATAGGTAATGCAAAAACCACACACAAGCAAAACAAAGAAACCTGGAGAGTTGCTGTAGGTTTCCTGCATCCAGTTCTGAGTGACAAAAAAACTCTAGTACCTCTCAAAAATATATATTTCATTGGTATATCTAGAGCAAATGGACTGGACAACACAGGAAAAGTAGCACTTATGTATCTGAGCAAGTTGTGGGTAAAATGTAGGGGAAGAAAAGGTATTGCTCAACGATTTAGAATTCATGTATTATGATAGAGCAACATAATCACTCAACAAGGCAAGAAAAACCAGAGTTTTATAGCCAAAACAACGCTGCCCATAAAATCCTGACATATCAATTTAACATTGTTATTTGCTTCTGCTCTGGATTTTGGGACTGATGCTGTTTATGCATTTCCAAAAACATCTTGAATTAATATTCAGTGTTTACTGAGCCCATTGGATTTCCTGTTGCAATTTGCATTTGTTCATAGCAGCAGGGGCCTTGGGAGAGCCAGTACCAAAGCATTAAACACTAAAACAAATGCTTTGATCTGTTAAAAAATAGGATGTCCTTCACCTTTACTATATGATCATCTGTGAAAAGAAGCAAAAACAAATTAATCACATCCTTTCTTTATTCTGTTAATAAATAAAACAATGTAACTCCAGTTAAGAGGATTTGTTACTGGCAGCACATTTGAATACTGGTGCTTACTGATTACTCGACAATTTTCCATGATGAAATCTTCAGCCTCACCATGCTCATTACTAAGGGCTTCTGAAGCCAAATTGCTAGCAAAAAAGGATGTCATTTTCATCGTGAATTAGATCCAGGCAGATGTTGCATACTATCGTGGTTTCTAGTGCATCAGCATGCAACT
>VZTT01028841.1:0-11289 GCA_013400855.1 Buphagus erythrorhynchus | reverse complement strand
CTGCAGGACTCTGAAGCCTGAAGGGGATGATGAGGACATCATCCCCTGCCAGCACCACACCGCATCCCCTGGCTGCAGAAGAGCAGGGCACTGCTCTTCCAGCAGCGCACACATGGGGAGGAGAACACCTCCCCATCATCCACTGCTGTGGGGAGGAGAACACCTCCCCATCATCCACTGCTGTGGGGAACCAGCCCATCCAATTGCCAGGGGCCAGGGAAGCCAGCAAAGCTCCGGGCCCCCGCGCCTTCGGCGGGGTGCGAGCGCGCATACGTGCGCTCGCAGGAGAGCTGGCGAGGATGAAAGGGGGTAAATAGCTTTAAAATCATTTTGGATGCATGGTGCATTTCCATTTACACAATGTGTTTTACATTTCTCCCCACAGGTTTCTCTTGGTGCAGTGTGTGTAGGCGAAGGCCCTGCTGTGAATTTTGAAAATAGTTATTTTTGTCTCTGGAAAATGAGGCCCGTTAGGACTTGTCAGCTCTTGGATGAGCAGTGTGGGCTTTCTATTTTTTTTCTTTTCCCCCCTCTCTTTCTCCCTTGCAAAATAACATTCATTTAAAATCTGTCATTGAAAGATGTGACAATTGGCAGCGTGCACACTGAATACCTTTCAGTGCTCTTTCAAGCCCTGTGTGTGAGAGAGGGATGAGGATGAGAAGAAAATGACATGTTTGCATTTTTTTTTTTTCTTACTCTTAGCTGGATTATTTGGGGGTATTGGGATTTTCTATAGAAACAGAGGAAAAAAAACAGCTGACAGCAAGGCAGAAGAGAGGAGGCCTCTTCTTGTAGAGCTGGGAAGGAGTTTGAAAAGCTGGAGTGTGACTGTGTGTGCGCCAGTCCCTGCTGCTCTGTGCACGCCCATCAGTGTGCCATCCCACCCTGCTGGATCCCTGCATCTCTGCAGGCACATCCCAAGGACAGTTTTCTGAGGGGACTCAGCTCCTCCATCAGCCACATCTCCATCCCTGCTCCCTTAGCATGTTGCTTCAAGAGGACGGTCCCCATGGCATCACCTGGGTGGAAGTGAGCCCCAACAGCTCCACATCCTCAAACTACCTCAAATCAGCCAGACTGGTCCCTGGGGATGTGCACCACCAGCGGGGCTGCAGCACAGGCTGCCATTTGGCAAAGCCAACCAGTTGCTGAAAATAAAGCAACGCTTTGCTGAAGAAGAGAAGGCTGCTGCAGGCAGAGCCAAAGACAGGGGAGAGCAGGGGGTGATGCTGCAGGGGCTTGGGAACAATTATTGGCTAAGGGAGAGTTGGTGCTGAAGGGAATGGGAGAGCAGGGCTGAACGTGGGGTGGTGACAAGGCTCGGGAAATGGCTTTCATTTCCATATTTATATAAATGCATCCAAGTTTAGTCCTTCTTTTATTTTTTTTTCTTCAAAAATGGAAATTTCCATGAAAACATGCTTGATTTTTCTCCCTTCTCTTTTACTAACATCGCCATGAAAATGTTTGTCTGGTCTCACTTCCTCTTTCCAGGTTTGGATCTGCTGGGCTGATGCTGGGTTTGCAGTCAGCCTGGCCACAGTGGTGGATCTGCTGTCATCTGTATTTTAATTAAAAAGAGTTGTATTCTGAATCTTTGCGAGACGAAACAGCTGAAGGAAAATCTTAGTCCCTGAAAACAAAGAGAAGAAGTAGGCAGGAGCATCTCTGGGTGCTTGGAGAGAGCAAAGCCTCCAGCCCGAGGACAGCAGTTGTCCTTCACCACTGATTCCAGCTGTGCTGTGTCTGAACATTGGGCTGGGAAAGGAGATGCAACTGCTGCCACGTGTTCTCCTCTTCACAGCAATGTTCATTAATGGTCTGTGTGGGAAGAACGCAGCTATGTGCCAAAATCCCATGTTTTCAGAGAGCTGAAGTCCCCTGGGGCTGTGTTTGCGCTCTGGCTGCCAAGGGGTTAATGCAGCTGGAGAGATGCTCAGGCAGGGGAGTTCCCTGCACCCGGTAGATGTGTTTTCACAGACAAGCTGAGGCTCCCCTCCTTCCCAGCCTCCCTTCAAAGTGCCTGGCGAACCCCAGGCAGCTCCAAAGGCCAGCAGGAGCTGGGTGTAGGATGGGGGCCTGGGAGGGGTGGGGCAGGGGGGATGCATTCGGGGCCATCGGGGGTGGAGGGGTGGTGGCCTCTCTGTCCAAGCCTCTCTGTCGGCGTGGACTGGCTGTCTCCACCCTGGCTGTTTCCATCCTGCTGGCTGGAGCGAGTGGGAAGGGGATGGGCTGGGAATGAATGGAGTTGGGATGGGATAGAGATGAGGAGGAGGATAAGAGGAGGGTGGGGCCGGGCTGGGCTGGGTTGGGCTGGGCTAGGCTGGGAAGGGGAGGGGGATAGCAGGGGGATGGAATAGGGACGGGATGCAGACAGGACTGGGGGTACAGTCAGAGCCTCTCCAGCCCCACAGGCAACTCCCACCCGAGAGAAGGAAGAAGCCCAGTATCAGGACAGGGGATGGGCATCCCAGCAAACTGCCCCAGTGGAAGAGTGGCAGAGCACCCTGAGCACTTCAGAAGGTGTTCTGCATCAGGGGCACTTGTGTCCTTTCTCCAGTGCCAGTGATCTGTGGTTTTGCAGGCTCCCCCTCGCTCAGATCCAGCGCACGACGTTTCCAGGGAGCCACATGGCACCTACTGAGTGTCCCCAAGTATCATGGACATGTCCACAGGAGGGTCTTTGCCTGCTGTTGAGGAGAGGGCAGCACTGAGGACACCCTGTCTCAGCCAAAAGCAGCTTCTTGTGGTTGCAGGAGCACGTGCTGGACCCGTAGGGGTAGGGGCAGGGCACGTTTGCAAACACAGCCCCAAATGTAAATCAGCTCTCCTCACCACAGTATTTATAATCTTACCTAAAAATAACCCCAAATTCAGCTTCCCAGGGGACAGCAACTGGGCATCCTCCAGACCCCAGCTTGCATGTGAAACTGTCCCAGTAATTCTGGGATCTCTGCAACATGTAATTGGCAGCCTGGCTGGTTTGGTGTGCAAGTCTCTGCTGCAAGCCCCATCCCCTGCGAGCAGGGGCACCTGCTGCAGCCCCCCAGGACACGTGGATCCTTCCTGAGCTGCCCATCCAGTGTATTTGGGGTTCAGCATCTGACCTCGGGTGCCCCACCCTGGGGCAGCCCCGTGCTGGGATGCAGAAACCAAAGCTCTGCAGGCAGAGCTGGAGCAGGGTGTGGAGAGCAGGATGCATTTTTGGAGAGGCAGCCCAGTGATGGAGAGGAGCACTGGGGATGAAGGTCTCCATCAGGTGGCCAGACCCGAGCATGGCAGCAGGAGAGCAGCATGGCTCCCAAAGCCCTGCAGGAGCAAATCTTGGGATGGCCGGGAACAGACACATCCTAAGAATATCCTGAGGCCTCTGGGAGAGGACTGGGACTACTCTCCTCTAGAGGGGAGCCCCCAGCCCAGAGGTGGAAGGTTCCACCCAGAGCTCCTGCTCCCCTCAGACTGTCCCCAGGACTGGGACCATGCAGGAGTTCCTGCTTGGGAAAACATTATCAGCAAAGCAGAGCACGTTCAGCACGCAGAAGTCTGACACCCCCTTACCCTCAGAAGGAAAAATGTCGAGGAAAAGGAAAAAAAAAAAAACTGAATAGAGAGAAGAGCAGAGAGGGAGAAACTTTTCCTGGAGGGCTGTGTGTCTGCCAGGCAGGAGAACCCTGGGGAGGGAGGCAGGGTCCTCGTGGGGGGCTTTGCCATCACCCCCTGCCCGGGTGAGGGGTTTGGGGTGTCAGGGGTGCAGCAGGGGCCCTGGGGGCAAGGAGGGGACAGATCCCTCCTCCTGGCTCCGGGAGCATGCAGAGTCACGCGTGTGGGGTTGAGCACGTGTGGCAGTGTGGGGGTGGGCACGGGGAGGGGGGCAGGTCACATTGCGGAGCTCACGGGGACACGAACATCAGCGCAGGTGGGAGGAGGTGGGAGTGAGGCAGGGGCACAGAGCCACCCACGGGCATCCACGGGGTCTTGGGAGTAGGGGGCTCTTGCCTCTACGGCTCCAAGGGGCTACTGGGGGCTGGCAGCAAAACACTGGAGGAGGAGAGCACTCCCACAAACATCCGGATGCATCAGCCCCCACGGCAGCCCCCCGCCCCCTGGCATAGCCCTGGGGTGAGGAATGAAACCCCCTTTTTTGTGGGAGCAACATGGGGAGGAGTTGTGCAGATGCCTGAAGGCATTTAGGGGACCCCCCAGGGCACAGATGGCACATATGCATTGCCTGCACCCCAAGTGAGGGTGCCTGGAGTGCTCTGCCCATGCCAGGGCATGGCCAGGGTGAGTCTGGAGGTCATCAGCCCCTGGGGACTGTGGCCCCATTCCTGTGCCCATCCATGGCTGGAAATCAGTCCCTGCTCTGCCACCAGGGTCCCCTGGATGGGACCAGACAGGAGTGGGAGGCTGGATGCAGGGATGCAAGGTGGGGATGAAGGTGGGTAATGGTGCAATTAATGGAAAAGCCATTAGACCTTTCTCCTCCTCCCCCTCCTCTTCCTCACTCCGCCACTTGCTGTCCTCCTCCACTTCCACCTCCTTTCTTCTCTCCCTCTCTGCTCCTCCTCTCTCCCCTCTTGAAGATTTCTCCCTATTTTTGTCTGGTTAGAACCTTTTACTTTTCCTTTTAACCCTTCCATGGCAGCCTGAAAGGGAACTCAATCCATCTCAGCTGCCAAAGGCAATGCCCTCCCAGCTTGCACAGGGAGCCCCTTCTCCTGCTGTGGTGAGGGTCCTGCTGCTGCAAAATCATCCAGAAATGGGACAAAAGCTTAGTAGAAAGCTCTTCTGGGGGAAGTCAGCAGGTGGAAAGTGCAAGGGGTGGTGTAGACAGAGGGGGTGGTGCTGGATCCCTAGTGAGGGCTGATGGAGACTCAGAGGGAAATCTCTTCCCTGAGGTTTTGGACCTCACAACTCCACTTCTATTGCACTTTTTGTGCTTTCTTATGTTCAGCATAGTAGAGAGGCAACTCAGCAAAAACAAGTCCAAGGACTGGGGGGCCAGACCTTCCTCCTATTCCCACTTTGAAACTCTCCCCTTTCTACCCTGGCTTGGGCACCACAGGGACACAGCACCCCAGGGCACAGCCGTTTTGCACCCCTGTAGCTGTGCTTCAGGTCAGGCTGCTCGCCCTCTCTGGGAGGGACCCTCAGGAGCTGCTCCAAGGGAACCCCAGGGCCCTTGAGGGGACACAGTGGGCAAAGGGGAGAGTGGGGAGCAGCCAGCCCTCCCCTGCAGTGTGATCGGGGCCAGCCCCTCTGGGGACCCTGGCTGAAGGCGGGACAGTGTGGGGACCTGGGGACCTGCCATGGTTTCTCCAGCTTCTCCTGACACACTTCTGCTCCATCTGCTCCCTCCTGCTGCAGCACATCCCCACCCCACAGCCCCCAGGGCCCCCAGGAATGCTGCTGCAGGTACCAGCAGGGCCTGTAATTTTTTTTTTTTGGGTGGGGGGGTGTATAAGCAGTTGCTGGGGTGACAGCATCCTCCTGCAACATGGAAACCACAGTTTCCATGGAAACCTTTTTTGCCCCAATTATTTTACCACTGCCACAGCCTTTAATTTGCCTTTAATAGTTGTATTTTAGATATCCCCCTCTCCGCAGCAGGTGGGTGACCCCCGGGCAGCCCCCGGGCCGGGTCCCCAGCAGGGCCCTGGTCCCCACGGAGGGCGGCGGGTTTGGGAAGCAGTTGCCCCGGCAACAGAAACAGGGCGTTTCTGGCAGCGGTGGTCACCATGGGGACGGGGATGCTGACGAAGGCTTGTGAAGCTGAGAAGACAAATTGCCCTCATCATTATCTCTGGGCTTGTCAATCAAATATATTCCCTTATTTACCTCAGCGAGGAGAGAGCCCCGGGAGCACACGAAGAGGGAGGGAGCGAGAGGAGAGCTGCTTGCCCCAAACTCCGCACTGGGAGGGAGCATTTCCAGCCCCTCGGGATGGCCACCATCACCTGCAATCGCTTCACTGAGGAGTACCAGCTTTTTGAGGAACTGGGCAAGTAAGTTGGAGATGGGGCTGGGATGTTCAGAGCGGAGCTGCGCCCTGGCTGGGAGAGAGACTCAGTAGTGCTGGGAACTGCTGGAGATGAGGGAAAGGAGATGGGCATGGAGAGAATGCAGCGGGAATCAGAGAGGGCATGCAAGTGAGGATGGGGGCTTCCAGCCCCAGACCTGCTTCTCTGTCCCTGCCTGAGTTCAGAGGCTGCTGATGGGTGTTTGGCTGGGGGCTTGGGACACCCCAGAGGTCTGGAGTTGCCTGGGAAGGGCTCGGCTGCCCCTCTTATGGAAAAGCTGCTCCCCAAAAAGAAGGCTGCTAGCTCCCTTGGGAAGTTCTTCAGCAGGAAGGAGGGACTGGACAGCTGAGGAGGAAAGCCAAAGCAGTGGGCACCCCTCACATTTCTTTAGGGAATTTATCTGTGTGGCTTCACCGGGGCTTGACTAGACCTGCCAGAGACCCAGTCTGCCTGGCAGCCCCCAGAGAATCCTGGTGGCTTTTTGAAAGATCCAGGATATTCCCCACCCCATCCTAGTGCGGGTGAGCCCTAGCTCTGTCTGACCCTGCTTTCCTGCGAGAGAGGGCTCAGCTCCTCTGCTCCAGGTGTTATCGCGTGTACCTGGATCAGTGTGTGTGTGTGTGTGTGTGTGTGCGTGCACACAGAGCTGCAAACAGTGCACAGCAAGGGGATCCTGGGGAGCACTGAGCACCCCAGGGTGCAGCAGGGGATGCCAGGTTCCCCGTGTGGAGGGATGCTCTGCGTCCCGCCCAGCGTGTGGCTGTAAAACGAGCGCAGGAGTGAGCAGGCATGTGCCTCTGTTTTGGTTTCTGTGCCTTTTTTTGGAGCCCGTGTGTAAATCTGGGCCGTGTGGCCGCTGTCTCTTTCGAGCAGCTGGCAGTGTGGTGGTGGGCTCAGGGTGCCTGTGCTCCAGAGGGGAAGCTCGGTCCATCCATAGTCACAGGGATGCTCCAACCCCGCAGCCCTGCATCGCCCGGGCGCAGAGCAGCCTGTGCCTAAGCGTGTGCCCACATGCACGTGGGCATGTGAAATGGGGGCGAGGGAGAAGGGAGAGGGCAGAGATGGGGAAATGGAGAGGCTGAGACTGGAGGACTTTGTGCTGGCTGGGCTGAATCCTGCTTACATTCCCCAGCCAAACTGTGGCACCAGGGTGCTGCTACAAAGTGCAGCTCCGCGGAGGCAAATGGATCCCCCCCATCCCGGGACACTCACATCCATCCCTGTGGCATCAGAGTGACAGAGAGGGGCTGGTGGACAGCAGGGGATTGGGTTGGGGAAGGGGTCCCTGTGGTGGGGACAGCCTCAGCTGGCACTGCAGGCAGGGGGATGGGGCACCCGCCAGGGAGCTGGTGGCACGGTGGGATGTGGGACCTACTTTTTCCAGACTTTTTTTGGTTTTTCAGGGCTCTGGGGCTTTGTGTTGGTGGCAGGGGGTGGGCAGGTGAGGCAGTGGCTGCTCCGTGCCTGTGGTGAGGCTGTGGGGCTCTGGCCGGGCAGAGGTGGCTGTGGGGATGTGGAGGGGAGTTCGCAGGCCAGGAGTGATGAAGGAGGACCAGGAGAGCTCCTGAAGGTATCTGGGCTGCGACGCTTTGCTGGGTCAGTGCTGACTGAAGGGCTGAGCACTCACGCTCAGGAGCTGCCCGCATTGCCCAGCACTGTGGTGTAAAACCACCTGGACAGATGCATTTTAACAGGAATAAAGGAACAAAGCTGGTGCAGCAGCTCACCAGCCCCTGAGAGCATCGCCCCTGACCACCCCAGGTCTGGGGTGATGCAAGGGCAGCAGCCCCAGCTCGGTATATCCCACAGCTTTTCCATCCACTCAAGAGGGCAGGTACAACAGCAGCACTGAGGCGTTCCCGAGTTAGGGGCTTCACCAGGTTAGCCAAGGTGCTGTGGAGCTGGTTGGGGATTTTCCACTGGGATGGTTTCCAGCACATCCTGGTACATTGAAAAATCAGCGGTTTCCCATGGGGAAATTCCTGCTTCATGGGCTTAGAAAGGGAAATCAGGACGAAGTGCCGCACCTTTGCTCTGCTGCAGCAGCTGCTCGCCGTGGGAAGTGCCGCTCTTCCTCCGGAGAGATGCTCCCGGTGGCAGCCGGGGTGGGTCTGTCCTGGCAGGGCTGCGCAGAACGGCTGTCCCCGCACCAGCCCCTGGTAGGGAGCAGCGTCCTGCAAGGATTCAGGGCAGAGAGGGTCCATCTCGAGTTTGCTGTGCCCAAGGGACTGGGGCGGGCTATTGTGGAGGACAAGGCATGTCCCCAGCCTGGCTGGCAGGACAGCAGGTCTGGGTGCCAGGCTGCTGCACCCACCCTGTTTCTCTGCCGTTTCCTCGGCGGCCACCCATCCTGCCAGCCGGGCAGGTGGGGGTTTGAGATACCACACACCTAATGGTAGCACCGCGGTGGAGCTTTGGGGGCAGGCAGAGATGGGGAGGGAGATCTGCAGAGTCTGCCCAGCGAGGCACAAGCCCTTGGCACATCCCTGCACCTCCCAAGTACGGGAGGACATCTGTCCCGAGCGAGGGACACGGAGCCGGGGAAAACCCACTCCTGCTGCCGCCCCCGCAAAGCTGAGCAAGCGAAGGGCTGCTCCGATCCCCCACGCTTGCAGGAGGGAATCAGGCGGAGGGCGGGGGACAGCGGGGGGGACAGGGAGAGGGTCCTGCCCACGGCCCCCCGGAGTAGGACAAACATGAAGTGCAGCTCCATCGGCGCCTCCAAATCCGCCCCCGCAGCAGGTTCAGGGAGAGGCTGGAGACAATTACCGTGCCGAGCCGTAGGATCAGCCCCTCCGCTCCCGGAGCTGCAGGAGAGGGGGCTTATTAAAAAGGGAAAAAAAAATATGGAGGAACAAAAAATCCCCAGCCCACACTCTTCTCTCTAGAAAGGAGATAAAATGCCTCGGAGGAGGAGGAGGTGTTGAAGAGAGGGAGGGCGGCAGCAGCACAGCCGGGCGCTGGCAGGGAAGGTGTGAAAAAGGGAGAAGGGGAGCATCCTGGTGGCACAGCCACTGCTTGAGCTGGGGGGAAGGCCGTGGGGACAAGGCATGGGGTCATGCCTGGCCTAGGGACCAAGGGAAAGACGCTGCAGGGCTGGGGCTCAGCAGTGCCNCATCCAAGCCAGGCAGAGATGCGGGTCCTCAGCTGCCACAAGGGTTGAGGTGATCCCCATCCATACCCTGGGAGCAAAGGGACACACTGCTGCCCATGGCCAGGGAACAGGGCATGGTTCCTTCCTTCCAGAGAGGTTTCTTGCAGCTCAGGGGGGCTCAGCTCCCTGGCTGGCACCCCCAGCACTGCCTGCAGTGCTCCATGAGCCCATGATGTGGAAGGGGATGCTGCCTTTGCCATGAAGATGCTGTATTTAGATGGAGCAAAGGAGGGATTATTTTTCCCCTAGGCTAGGAAAATCCTACATGGGACTGAGCAGCAAGGGAGCAGCCTGGCACAGGCAGTAGAGCCTGGCTGGGGGTCAAACACCCAAATGTGGAGGCTTCCTGGCCAGTGCAGACCCACTGAAAGATCCAACTGGAACAAGGATGGGGGGGCTGTGGCAAGCATGCTGCACCCCTGGGTATCCTGCACCTGCATCCAGTGTTCCATGTTCCACCCACCCTCCAGGCATACAGGGTTTTTCTTATGCTCTACAGACAACAAATAGACATTTGGTTTCTGTTAGGAAGGTCTGGAGGAGCCAAAAGCCAGGAATGCAGCTGGGGGAGTGAAACAGCTGCTTCCCACGGCTCCCCCTTTTTCATATTCAATTCACATAAATAGATAGCAAGTGGCTGTGGACACTGGGACCAGGAGTGACCATCAGTCCCCAGCCTCTCGTGGATCTGGGACACATACACCCCTCCAGCCTCATGCTGGGTTCTGCAGTGAAACCCCAAGCTGGGGCAGAGGGACATCCCTGCTTGCTGCACTCTCTGCTGCAGACTGTCCTGCCACTGCAGAAACATCACACATGTCTTTAGGGAAAAGAATAGAGAAGATGAGTCCCAGGGATCCATGGGAGCCCACAAACCCTACACAGTGTAGGGTTCCCAGCAGGATGAAGAGAGAGAGACCACAGGACTGTCAATAGCTCTGGTCTGCCTACCTATGGCAAGCTGGATATGAAGCGTTTCGCCCACCCTTTCCAGTTAATTCTTCCCCAGGATTCAGGGATATTAACAGCTCAGCTCTTTCAGCAGCCAGGATTAAATGGCAAGGGAAACTGGGAAGCACCAGGATGTTTTCCCCCAATTCCTGCCTGGCACGTGCCGTGAGCGATGCTCTGCACGGCAGCACTGGGCGTGTGGGCTGCCGGCTCTGCTGGGGCTCCATCCCCATCCCTCCACACCCGCTGCTCGCCTGCTCTCCTAAAAATCACATTCAAACCCAAATTGCCCGTCTCCACCCGCCCCCGCCGCTAAAATCAATTATCCGCCACTCTCGCCAGCCCGTGGCCTTTTATTCCTCGGCAGGGAGTTGGAGTGGGGTGAAGGGGAGTGGGGGAAGGTGGGGCAGGAGGTAGGGTTGCTTTTGATAGTTGTTATTTTAGCGATTGGAGAGGTTTGGCAGGAAAGGGAACCTGGCACAAAGGTTGTGCTCAGCAGGGCTGGAGCCTGCATGTGTGTGTGATTGCAGAGCTGCAGCTCCCAGCACTGCACTGGCACTGGCAGTGCCACGAGCTGGGGTCCAGGGCAGACAGGAGTCTTTGGAGTGTCCCAAGCACTCGTGCTCGCTCGCCTGCCAGGCCCCGGGAGAGCTTTGCACGTTGGCCCGTGCGTGTGCAAGGTGCAACAGCATCCATCTCTGTCCAGCTGGGCTCCACCCTCGCAGGGTCCCCTGGGCTGTCCCTGCTCGGGTGATGGTTTTGCAGTGGGGGTGATCTGGCATTGGTCACAGCTGCCGAGTCCTGCTGTGACTGAAAGGTCTAGAACAGGCAGAGCCACACAGACTGAGGTGGCCGAAGAGCTATGTGGCAGCTGCAGCTATCACGGTTTCCCTTTGGGAACAAGCGCCCCCAGTAAATCACTGTCCCTTCCCTCCTGGCAACAGGTAGGGCAAAGCCGGGAGGAAGAGGAGGAAAAGTGCACGGTGCCTGGGGTGTCCCAGAGGAGCACGGAGGGAAGAAACCCACATCTGTCTCTAGGTCTGCATGTGCCTCCTCCCATCATTCCTCAAGGACAGTGGTGCAGGGAAGCTGGCTGAGATCCCTCCATGTTTTGCCCAAGTCCCTGCCCCAGTCAGCACCTATCCCCATCCCCATCCTTGT
>VZTT01028838.1:0-24620 GCA_013400855.1 Buphagus erythrorhynchus | reverse complement strand
CTGTGTGCAGCTCTGTGCAGCTGCAGCCATGCAGAAGGAGCTGAGCTCATCTCATGCCTTCCACACCTGGCTCAGCCCCTAAACTTCCGTGGTGCTACCAGCTCAGTCTTGTTTAGGTTATTGGTTTAGTGGGAATAATCTTTCTTAACGAGCCCTCAAGGAGGCCACTGAACTGTATTAATATTAAGCAAAGAGCTTGGAAATTCCCCATCACAACGTGGAATGTAACAGTAAACATAATGATTTAATAGAATGGTTTTATTTGTCACAAATATAATTCTGCAATGTCTCTTTGAACAACTGCAATATTTTTTGTGCTATTTGTTAATATATTTAGATTAGATGCTCAAGTGAAAGCTTAAACACGCTGTCATCCTCAGACATACTTAGGAAATTAGAGTGCAGCTTATGTTATTGTTTTATAATTCAAGTCTTGTGCAGTAATAAATTAAGAAACTCATTAAATTTTCAATTGCATTAATAGAAAAATTCAACTTATTAAATTCTTTGGTAAAGCCTAATAACAAAACATTGGAAATATAGCCATTTATTTTTTTCTGTCTTTGAAAATCTTGTTGCTCATATAGCCTCTACCTTCAATATAGGAAAAAATATAGTAATAGGAACATAAACTGTAAAAAAATACTCTTATATAGAGTTTAAACTTAATTGCCTTTGTCACGTTTTAAAGAATTTCTGAACGAATTCCATGACTGCCAGCCTTCCCCTAAAATAGCTGCAGGCCTCTCAGCAGCTTTGTGCTCTGAGCTTGGCACTGCTTTGTTCTACCAAAATTGTCAAATAAAGACTGATAGCACTATTTTTATTTTGGCAATGCATGACACAATTTGATGCTGTAAATTGAGCTATTTTAAAAAGGGTGGTGTTAAAATTATCTCTGTTTTCACTGCAATTGGAAATGGTAAGTGTGTGTATTTAATGAAGCTTGCAAATATGAAACTGCTCAGTGAGCTAAGTCTGTACTGGGAGAAATCACTCCATATCCATTAAAATCACAATGACTGGATTCACAGTTGAGATGAATTTCCTCACTTCATGAAGCTTTCTCTTTTTTTTGTAACTGCTAATGGTTAAAGCCCAAATTATTTGAAAACTAATGTAGTTACACCCAAGTATGTATATTTTTTCCACTCTGTGTTAGTATGTTCATGTTGCGACAGCACAAGAACTACAGAAATTCTTCCTTCATCTTAATAGGTGTTGGTAGTGTTTAAATTATTCAGTGGTTATCTGAAGTAGTGTCAAACTGTAGTGAGACAGACAGAGAAACAATCATGAGGAGGCTTGAGATGCTTTGCACGTAGTACTCAATAACTATGAGTATGTACGTACAAAGAAATAAATATACTTGTCTAGAAAATCAGGCGGCTGTTGTAAAAGGGAATTTTTCTATGAATAGTAGACTAACAATCTTGCTGCTGCCTGCTACCATTCCAAAGAGTGGAAAAGCTGTCTTCTATATCTGGTTGTAGCTACCCAAATAATAACAATTAGCTTTTGTCCAATTAACTGTTCAATTTGGGCAAAAAAATGCCATAGGGCAAAACTTAGTTCTGTGTTTCTTAAAGCAGATCTAAGGCATCACCTTCTGAACTGTTTGCCCAGGTGCACCAGTCCAATTTACTTCTCAGTGAATTTATTACACTCTCATGGGCTTTCATAGAGACCTATTCAAATTCCCCATTTACCTTTAGTAAATGGCCTTTTGCCTCACAAGGGATGTGATATTTTCAGTATCAGCTCTTCCTATCCCTCTTGCAGGACACAGAGGTATCTAGCTGCCAGGTCAGCTACATTTCTTTTTCTCCTTCCATGAAACCTGGTATTGTTTTTGCAGGCAGCAGGAGAGGAATTGGTACCAGAGGTATCTGCAGTCTTCCTTGGTGAGTGTGGAACATGGAAGCAGAGCTTCAACTGAAGGATGTCTGTGGGGTTTTATCACTTAAATCTCTAATGCTGCTGCTCCTGTAAATGATTTCGTGCCACTCAGTGCTCATGGAGTCTAATGCAGTTGTAAAGCCAAGTCATAACCTGCTGTATTCCTCAACAGGGGAATTCAAAATACTGCAGGTCACTGGGAAAGGCAGAATTTCCCAGTGTGTATTCATGTTTTATGAGGTGATTTTCCTCTGCCTCTTATGCTAGTGTCACTTGGGAAATGAAGTGAGTTGCCAGTAAAATAGGATCTAAAGGCCCTCTCAAAACATTAAAAAATTAATCAGATCTGTCATTTTGTTACTTAACTCTCAGATTTATTAGACTAAAATTATGGCACTTTTGAGTCTGACTCATGGTTTTTGATTGCTCAGGGTTGTCAATATGACACATGGCGCATTTATCTTTTTGCTTATTTTTTCCCTCTTTTTCTATTGCCCCTCCAGACACAGAGTCTGGCAGGCATGAGTCTGCAGGGGTGCACCACATCATCCAGGGCTCATGGTAAAACCAGAATACTCACTCTAGAGAGGCCTCCATGTCCTCCTCATGTTTTAAATAGTTTACACAAAGGTTTGAAAAGAAGAAAGCAAAACTAAATAAACCAGCAAAAATCCCCAATCAAAAAAACCCAAACCACAAACAAAAAAACAGGTGACCCAGAGCTCTGGTAATGTTCTGCCCATGGCAGTACCCAGTTTGTTTTCTTTTCCTTGTGTTCAGTCACAAAACAAGGAGTCCTTAATAACACAGACCTGTGACATTCCTTATTCTCCTTCTCCTTATTGCTGCTTACTTTTAACTTGCCTCTGTTGAACTCAGTCAGAACCTTCCTAAAATCTCTTCCTTTTCTCCTGGTACCAAATGTTAATTAGTGACTATTATGACTTTTGCTGGGATTCAGTCAATTTTATTCACAACAGCCAGTGTGAGGGTGTGTTTTGCATTGGTGCTGAAATCAGTGTTGAAATGCAGGGATGTTTTAATTTCTACTGGGTAGGGCTTACACAAAGTCAAGGTCTTTTCTGTTCCTTGCCCACCATGGAATAGGCTGGGGGTGCACAAGAATTTGGGAGGGGACACAGCTGACCCCAAGTGACCCAAGGGCCATGTAAATCTGAGGAACAGGGGAAAGGTGGGGAACTGTCTTGGAATGCAATGCAGGATGACCAAAACTTTGTATTCTATCACCATCTGTGGAAACCAGGTGGAGCAGTCATCTTTATCTTTTCCACAACCCATCCTTCCTCTAGGAAGGTATCATCTGTTAATGGGCCATTGGGTCCCACTGAATGACTGATAAAATTACATCATCCCATTGAGTCCCACTGCATGGCTGATAAAATTCCATCATCCCATTGGGAGATGCTCCACCCAGGGGGAGGAGCCAAGCCTTTCCTACCTAGTTAAAAACTGAGATCTGGAACACCAAGGNCTCTGTCAGTGTTTTGGGTTTGTTTTCTTTTTCCTGTAATACTGTATTTCTATTTTAATTTTTACTAGCAAAGAACTGTTATTCCCATATTTTTGCCTGAGAGCTCCTTAATTTCAAAATTATAAAAATTTGGAGGGAGGGGGTTTACATTGTCCATTTCAAGAGAGGCTCCTGCCTTTCTTAACAAACATCTGTCTTTCAAACCAAGACAGGAACAATGGCTGTAATGACCTTTGCCTTCCCAATCTCTGCTGTGTGTGGTGGGGGTGCTCAGCACCTGCCCATGGAAAGCAGAAAATTAATTCCTTGCTTTGCTTTGCCTGTGTGGGCAGCTTTTGCTTCACCTGTTAAACTGTCTTTATCACCACCGTGATTTTCTCCCTTTTATATTCCAATTCTGCCTCTGGTCCCACCATGAGTGGGGGAAGTGAGTGATCCTCGTGTGGAGCTTTGTTGCTGGCCGGGGTTAAATCCCAGCAGTGAAGTTCTTTCCTGTCTTGAGAAAGAGGGGACCACCCCCTCACCTCCCAAAGAAAAACCACCAAAGCAAAGCAAAAACCCAACCCAAACTACCAAACAACCAGATCTACTGAGTAACTGACATGAAGATGCTGTCTCCCCAGCTGAGACTCCACAAAGGTTCTTCGTTTCACCCAATGTAATCTGACTCTAGGATTTTCTGCAGCACTTGCAGTATCAAGGAACTTCTTAGATCATTGTGAATTGTATGGTGAGGGTTTTGCTTGGCTTCCTGAAGTCTTTGGAGTGACAAGAAAGACTTCAAAAGACTTCTAACTGGATTTTCACTATAAGGTATTTATTCCCAGAGCTAAAGATTGTACCACCCTCAAGACAGACAAGCATATCCAAACATTGAAAGCTGTTACATTCATGGTAATGAAGATATCCACAGTAAGGAAATAGTGGCTGGTAGAATTTCAACACATTATTCCTCTTTCTGAAATGTGGAAGCTCCTACACAAGGCAGTGTTTTGTTGAGCAGATAGTACCAGCAGTGAAAGGGCTTTGCTCTTATTTTGTTTTGAACCAGAATAGCTCAGTCTGTGGCCAGATGTTCTTCCTGTTGGTAGCTACAATCCTTTTTGTAGTTCCAGGCTTGCAAGTATCACTTCTGCTCGCTTTTACTTGGAGGGCTACAATAAAGAATTGAAATACAGGGAAGATCACCTGGCTCATGCTCACAGGAATAGGATTTCATAAAGAAATGTGGAATTCATGTAGATATATGATCTGCATTGAAGATGTATGTAAGCCTGTTTTTCCTAATCAGTATCCTGATGAAAACTGTTTTCTTTGGTTTCATTTAAGCATTTCTCTTTAAAGTACACAGATAAAACTGAACAGTGTGGTTAAACTACCTGTAGTTCCATGCAATGGGTTCTTAAGGACAATTTACTAGAATAATAGGTTCTGGCTTTTCAATTTTTTTCTACTGTCGATTGGAAGAATAAGTTTTAATGTACCTTTCCATTGACTTATTTGAACAACCCTGCTGCAATAAAGCATATTAAATAATTTCATTAGCCTTGGCCTAGACTTGCACTAAGAAGTTCTTTATTTGGGCAAGTGCAGCACAGATGTGAAGTCTGTGATTACTGCAGCTATGCCACTCTACTGGCAATGTGTCATTTTTAATGTGACAGCTGTATTCCAGCCATCAAGGGTTACAGCTTCTGGCAGTGTGAAGTTCTCATTATGCCATTTCTACTCTGCAGTGAAATAATAATTTCAAAGCAAGCTGCTCCCATCTCCTTCCTAACCTGAGATCAGAAGTCCTCCTGTTTATTTTTTTCTGACTTTTCATCTAATCTGCAGCAGCTGGGTTTGTGTTCTGAGACTGACCTAAGGTACATTACTTATTAAAAAAAATGGTGTTCGTATATTCAAAAATACATAAAAGTAACAAATAAAAAGCTGTTCATAGTACATTTCTCCTTTGAGCAAATGAACTGGGAATATCTTTAAATTATAGGAGATTTTATATACTGAATTGTCATATACACATTATTTTTATGAACTAGTCTTCCAGTTGCTCTATGAACTATTAAAACAAATACTTTATATAATTATTTCATGTCAGGAATTTAAAAATAAGAGCCATGAAGTATCTACCTTGAGAAATTGCCACAGCAAAATTGGAGTGATTTCACTTGAGATATTTTAAAGAGAAATATTTTTATTTTTCTTTATCCTGAAATAGTGAACTGCCTTTGAAGTTCATTTGGCAAAGAGGTGAATTGAGAAGAGTTCTGCTACCATAACCAAACTTGCTCACATTTGCAGAGATCAAAGGCTACCCCTTGGTCCACTTTCTCCCTTCCCATTTCTGAGCTTGTTCTGGGCACCTGAGCAACAGCTGAAGGAGGACAGGTTTTTTTTAATGTCATAGATCAGAGAATCAGGTATTCCCAACTAAATGGTGAAGTAATACAAAAAAACATGAAACAATTCTGAATTATAACTGCATGACCAAAAATAAACCCAGATTTTCTGGGGACTAATGACTACAGTTGGTGACAGCAACCGCAATGGAAATTAGAAAAACATCTTGTAAAGAGAATCACTTTTCATCAACACCTGATTTTTAATAAAGCACTGCTGAATTTTAATTTGCAATTCAATTTCCTTAATGCAGACACCTTGTGTAACCAAGAAATCAATATCATCAGATGGATGTATGGGTTTTGCCTCTCTATTTTAAAGGTCACGTACTAATTCAAGCAGCTATAAAAGTTAACATATTTCAGTAATTTTAGACTAGATAGGATTTCTCTGCAGCCTTAAGAAAACTATACTGACATGCTTTTGGCAGCAGAATAGGATGACACGTTGTTGCTGTGTGACAAACCCAATACAGAATCTTTAATAATCCTGTTAATGTTTCATCTAATGCAAGGGAAATGGTAAATAAATTGTGGCTTTAACCCACTGCTGAGCTTCCAATTACTGTTTTTCTTCCTATCTGCTTTCAATATATCATTTTTTTAATATGACTGAAATGTTCTAACAATCAAGGCTTAGGATCCTAACAGCATGAAGTCCTCATTATGTGATTTCTGCACTACAGTAAAATAATGATTGTGAAGCAAGCTGTTCTCCATGTCACACTTACAGAATAACTCATAAGAATACCCATTTACCAGCTTCTGGTTATGGATTCAATTTCTTAATGCCTTGGGTTTGTGGATGTTGGAACCATGTCATGCATCTGTCTTGAGCTGCACCATAAAAAGCATTCAAAGTGAATAAATTACAGGTGATGTTCCCCAGAAGCACTCTGAGCTTTTTGCTTTGTCCCAAAGCCATTCAGCGTTCTGGCTTCTAAAAGTTTAATGAAGAGTTTCATAAACTATAAAAAAGCCCACTAGAATGTCATGACCTTCTTTCTTTTTTTGATTCTGCACAAAAATTTCTGTTTTCCAGTAACAGTGAGAAGAATATTACACTTGAGAGTCAGCATTTAAATCGTATGTTCTAGTCCCAAATACATATTAAACAGAACTGTGGAGGGAAGTAAACAGTATTTTAGATGGCTGTGCAGGTTTTGTAAAGAGAGATTTTATTTTTCCAAACAAAAGCCCTGTGAATAAGATTAATATGTTTTGCCTCCTCCACTCTGCATTTTAAAATTGGCAAGGAGATGAAATCATAAATACTTAATTATTAGCAAGTGACTCTTACAGCTGCTATATATCTGCTATTTCTTGTATTAAGTATATATCAGGGGGAAATTCAGGGCATCTGACTACTTCACGTGACCTATAGCCCTATTATTTTTCTTCCTGTTACTATAAGACAAAACACACAATAATGTAAGGCTTATTGGGCTGACTGCAGCAGCCTGACAAGTATTCCCTCCTGTGTCAGAAGTCCTGAATCCAGGACCATGCTTGTTACCTGCAGTCCTGGGATGCCAGGATTAGACCACACCACACACATGGACTGCTTTAATAACACATTTGCTTTATGAAATGAGGTTTACATGCATCAGAAGATGGTGGCTGTTCCCCCAAAGGTGAAATACATGAAGAATTTTTAGATGCACATGCATTGTTTTGACACTCCTGCTGCGTGTGGAACCTGTGCCAGGTGGGTACAGAGTGGGAAATGCAAAACACCAGAGGATTTTCTAGAGGATTTTCCAGTCAATATGCAAAACTTCCCTGCTTTCGAGGCATTTTCCCATTGGCAAGAAAAGGATCCCAGTAGAGTGATGGCTTGCTCAGCTCCAGACAGCAAAGTGTGGATCAAAGGAAACTGGCACTCAGGTATGACACTTGCAATTAGACTCTGGGGTGTGGGGATTTAACAAAGATGGGTAGTGACATTCTCCTCTGCTTTTCTTTTTTTCTTTTTCTCTCCCTAACTGCTCTATTTTTGTAGCTTTCCAGTTGTTATTCTCCCGACCTTTATTTGATACCCCTAACAGGATCACTTAGAGAGCAAAAAGATACAGTTTCATGTATCATTAATTCCTGACAACCTCGGTGTTTTATCTCATCTCTTGATACCGTTCCTTTCAGGGCTATAAAAAAAATTAAGGATTTTCAGTCCCATTTCTCTTACCCCTCCAAAAGTGATGGTGCTATGACCAGTTTTGTCCCCCCATGGATGTTTCCTGCTCCAGCTGCATTCCTTGTGGTGGTACTGGTGAGGAATAGAGTGGCCATGCTCTCATTTGACTATGCTATTATAATTAATAGAACAACATATGTATGTGAGATAATGGGCAACCTGTTCTGGAGCCAATGCCTACTAAATCATTGCCTTGCAGCCTGCTGACAGTGTGAGAGTTGTCTGCCATACGTTGGTCTGGGGAGTGTTTCTTACAGTGTACACACTGTGCATCCATTTTCATGTAAATCACTTAATTCACTAGGTATTACAGATACACAGAAAAATAATATTTAGTGCAAAATTAACATAGAGAAAAAAAGAATGAAAGAGTTCTAGGTACCAACAGACTCAATAGAATGGGAGAGAAATAGAAAGGGTTGTGTATGAGATATCTGAATTTCATGTGATTAAAGAAAATGGGAGGTACTGAGCTTGGCAGGATGAGACTCAGAGAAAGGCTGTAGCATCACCCTTCTTTTTCTCAAAAGCTTGTGGTGTACCATCATCATAGACAAATGCAATTGGAGACTGGATCACTGCATTCCCTTTTTCTCCAGCTGTAGCAACTGAATTCTGAATTACTGCAGCCTCTGCACAGGTTTCTGGAAGCCTTGCAGCAGCAGGAGCAGAACTGTTCTGGACACAGTGAGCTTCCACTTTCCAAGGAAGGAGCTCATATGGCCTCCCTGAGAGAGGCAGCAGCTGCAGTAAGTGTCAGCTGCCTGCAGATGCCTGGAGACCTTCCAACAGGACAGGCTGAGATGTGTCTTGTGGTACAAGAATGAGGAAAATGGGGTATAGAAAGACACAGAGTCTGTCACGAGTGGAAATTCTCTGAGTAGGTTGGCTGAGGTCTAAGGAGCTTCAGGGCATGTTACAGTCATTGTGGCTGTGGAGAATTTTTAGCTAGGTACAATTCTGGGAGCAGAAAAGTGTGTGTGTGGGGTTGGCTACCCATACCTACCCCAGGAGATTACCTTCCTCTGCTTTCCTTCTGCTGCTTCCTTGCTGGTATTGTTAGAAACATGGCAAAGCTGTCACTCCTCTTCAACCATGATTTACCTTCCCCAGATTTTCCTTTATGTCCCAGCTTATTTAAATTCCATTTTGAAAAAAAGCTGCTGGTGTTCATCACTATCCTGCCATCCCTGTCTCTAAACCTCTGGGAGCAGCACAGTCCATGCTGAGCTTTGAACCCTACAATTTTGAATGGGGTGGCCCTGAGGTGACCCTGCCAAAGGTGGGATTTCTCTGTTCCTGCTCTGGGGCTTTCCTTTGGGGCTGGGCTGTTTTTTGTCCCAGCAGGGCAGGTGTCTGCAGGAGGCTGCAGGTGAGCAGGGGGAGTTCAGGCTCTGCATCCCTGGGCTGGGATGCTCAGACACCCCCTAGACCTGTGCCTTTGTCCTGTAGGACAGGGGTTACCAAGCTGAGGGGCTTTCAGCTTGACTCTTAGGACTGACAGAAGTAGGATGTGATAGGTTGCTGTGGCTTTTCTCAGTTCTCATTACTGAGGTTGATCTTTTCCCATCCTTTCTTTGTGGTAGCCCCTCACACTAGGAAAGCAAAAGCTGAACTAAAGGAATATGTTGGATAGTTGTGTAAATTGGTGCAGATATCAATCTAATAAAGAACAGTGTCCACTTCTGTCATGGCCCTCAGTCTGTCTTCTGTATCACAGTCAAAGATTTCCTGCAGATTTTTACAGTCATCCTACAAAGCTTAGAACAGAAAAAGAATCATTGCTCTGATGGCTTGGGGAAGGATAGTGTTCTCTTAAAACATTATAGGACAGCAATTAACTTAATTGCCTCTATAGTTCATTGAGATACCTTTGGTTTGTTCCTCACTACAGGAATACAATTACATGATTTATGGTATAATGTCTGTTTTTCTGAAGCCACGTGCTCGCTGAATTGGGACCAGATTTTTATCCACAGTGCTTTAACAGGCTCCTACACCAGAGCTGGCTGTTGTACAGCCAGAGCTAAATGTGAGGACACTTATGAGATGTATGAGGCATGCCTGGCTGCTGAGCTGAGAATTATAAGTCATGCTACATTTTGCACCTAATATGTCAAACACCATCCCCCCAAAGGTTCAAATAAATGGACCATTTATTGCAAGATAACCAAGAGACAGAATTGTGAAGCCTAACCTTTACAAAATACAGGCTTGCTTTAATAGTCCTATGTCTTCTAGAAAAAAGCCTTGGGTTTCCATTCATATACTGCATTAGAGCTTGTCTCTTTTGTGGTCACTCTCTTATTTCAAACTAGGAAAAGCATTATTGTGGATGCACCTAAATGGAATGCTGGAGTGACTGTTATGGACTCAGGAATCTGTTATATCCCCAAATTAAATTCTAACTGTCTATGTAACATATCTTCAGTGTTGTTGTGTAACACTCTCTAGTGTGAAGCATATGAAGTTTCATCGACATAATTGCATTTTTATTGTAATATGCTGCTAGCTTTTCAACAATCCCTTTGCATCTTCTGAGTGTGTGCTGTAACTTTGTTTCAAAAAAAGACTCTTACATTCAGGTACTCATAAGGCTTTATGTTCAGAATACTTTGCAGAACCTTTACCATAAATATGTAGAGACCTTTTTTTAGTCAGTAAAGAAATCCAGTGAGCGTGGGCATGTGTATATATGAGTTTTCTAACTGCAGAAATATTACATGTACCACCAGAGTAGAAAAAGCTCTTGAACTGTTGCCCTTGCATGTTTTGTTCTACATCTGAACATGCTATTAAACCAATCTGGGCAGCAACATTTGATGAGACCTATTGAACGTAGAATTTTCACAATGCCACTGCACAAATTTATTTAGCACAAGCGTGTCTTTAGCTGTTAAACTGTAAGTGTGTGACCTCTGCTGCAACACTTGCACCTGCATAATGAGATTGATGAAATTGGAAATGTTAACTGGAATACAAGATGCAACAGGAATATATCTGCCTGAATGCAGCCCTGGCTTTAGCCCTCCCCAGTGCTTGGTGTCAGGGTGTGGATCACTGTTCCCATTTTGGGAGGGTTGTTAGTGCTGCTTTTAGGGCTTCTGGAGGAGGCTGCTGCCCCATGGATAAACCAGAGCAGAGTCACCCCACGGGGCTAAGTGTCAGTCACAGAGAGTGAAAACATTAACAAGAGAGGGACAGATATTTTGTAGGGCCTGTGGAAACAGGACCCAGGGTAATGGATTCAAACTAAAAGCAGGGAGATCAAACTGGGTGTAGGGAAGAAATTCTTCAGGGTGAAACAGCAGGTTACATGGAGAGAGGGTGGATGCCCCTTCCCTGAACTATTCAAGGTCAGGTTGGACACAGCTCTGAGAAAGCTGATCCCATTGAGGATGTACCTGCTCATTGCAGGGTGTTGGTCTCAGTGACCTTGAAATGCCCTTTTTGAAAAAACCCTCTATGGTCATATGGCAAAAAAAACCATCAGAGTGTGAGACAGGTGAGTGGACACAGCAGTGTCCTGAGAGCCACCCTTGACCTCAGCCCCCAGCTCCTGCAGGAAATTCCTTCCAGGTTCACTGCAGGCACCAAACCAATCACTTATGCTCGAATATTGGCATTAGTCTCTGGTAACATTTGCTAAAATTCCTTTTGAAAGCCTGTGGATTTTATAGATTATAGATTATATGTAATATTATAATATAATACATTATAGATAATAATACAAAATGAAAAATGCCACCCAGTTCCCTGGAAAATGGGAAGTTTTCAGTTAAAAATACTTTGTGTTCAATGTTTGAGCCAAATGCAAATACATTAACAGTGGAAGGCTCTGTTTTGGACAGGATGCAGTTTTTCACCTCACAGCCTTTTGTAAATTGCTTTTTAGGAAAAATCATTTGGAGAAGACTTTTATCTTCTGATCTATAGCATGGGGAAAGGCAAAGAAAACTACCAAAGGGGCCTAAATAAAACTAAAATAATGATAAAAATGCAAAAAAACCTCCAAAACAAAACAAAACCCAAATCTTTAGGTTTATTAAAAATGTTCTTGGCCATAATAATCATTACAGGACTTTTTCAGGGACACCACTCTGTTTCTGGGAATGTAAAAACACACCAAAAGCTTCCACATCAATGATGACTATGCAGTACTGCTAATTGTAGCAATAATTTCTCGACTGCAAGTGCCTGCATGAAGCAGAAACCATTTAATTGATTTCTCTTAGGCCACTGAAACTTCATTTGATGGGAATCATTTTTTGGTTGCTACAGCCCTGTGCTGGATTCAGCAACCTGCAGGTGAAAGGCTCCATGTCCCATTGCCAGCCCCTTGAGTTAGCCAGTCCTGGCCTGTTTCCTTCTCTTCTGCAAGCAGCCATTTCTGCCCCTGGAGTCACTGACTAAAACAGGCAGCAAAGAAATCCTTTGGTTGTTCATATTTCCCCTTGGGTTCAGTGATCAGGATCACAACAGAAATAAGTGTGCTGAACTGAAGGGGCCTTTCTGTTTTTCTTAAATGTTCTCCATGATATGAACATTACACAAATGCTTTGTATTCCAATTAAACTTAAACAGCAGCTCTAGCAGGGAGCAACTGCTGTGCACTCACAGGATAAATCAGCTTTCCTACTGAGCTCCACAGCATAGTTAAAAAAGGGAAATCCATTTCAGCAACCTCCATAAAACACAGATGCATTTTCTTTCTGTCCTTTTTCACCTTCTTATGTAGCTTTTTATTTTTCATGGATGCTGAATACCTATGAGTCCATGTGAGGTCGAAATCTTTTTAATTTCAAAGAGTCTTAAACAGCTGTATCATGTCTGGTCCATGTTTTTCAGGCCAATGATGGAGCAAGCTGGGCTTAGCAGCTTTGAGGTTTAGCTCTACTCCAGATTCCCTGTGGGGTGTTAGGCAAGTCATTCCTTCCTGCAAATGGGAATAATGATTGCTTTGCTATGTGCTGTTTCTGCCTCAAGCAGAAAATCTTTGGGCCAGATATATTTTTTTGAGCTGTTTAACCCACTCCTACTAACTGAGACCTGAAAAGTGTTCCAGCTGGGAAGGGCTGTTGTGGGAGCTGAACCAAATCTGGCTCATTGTCACCATTTAAATTTCTATCTGAGCCATAACTGCACCTGTCTGTGAAAATTGGTTCGTTTATGAATAAAGAAAGGTCCAGCTTGAATACCTGATTATATGGAAATGTCTGAAAAGACAAACCTCCAGTGGAAACCCCCAAGGCACCAGCCACGACCATTGTGGCTCTGTTGGCCACATTTTAAGACAAAAGGTGTTTCATATGCTTAGCAGAGCAGCCCAGTGCTGCTGTTTCTTCCATGGAGCATCAACAAAATGCACTTTTCAGTTGGCCAGCTACAAACACAGGAGTGTCCCTTGGATAAGTTTCCTTTTGCCTCCTGCTCCTGTGCTGAGGATGGCCAGGGCTGTGGTCAGGGCTGCCCTCAGAGCCCAGGGCTCAGCCAGAAAGAGAACAGATTTAATTAAAGCTCTCATGGAAGTAGCACTGTGTAATAGCTCACCCTGAGTGACAGCCACAGTCTCATTTGGAGGAGATTAATGTAACTTCATCCCTTTAAAGACTGTAGTTTTCCATGTTAAATGTAATAACTGAAATTTCCTATCAGCAAGCCTGGTTGTTCCAGGCACAGAATGAAAACCAACTCTGTATTTACTGAGATATTTTCTGTTATTTGCATCAATTTATGGGTACATGTAAGAAAGCCTGATGGAATAGATTATAGTAATAAAAAATAGCAAGAATAACATGCATTTCAGGTTTTTATGTTTTATAAAGGAAGCCTTGATAGTTCAGCTTGACAAAAGTCAGTTTTTTCTTTTCTTTTTTCTTTAAAATTTAAGCCTTTTATTTTCCTTGCCTATGAAACAGAGATGAGGGCAAAGGAAGATATTAACACCTGATTTCCCTGACTCAGAACAGGAATGATTGTGAGGCAGTAGGATGCCCTGTGCACTACAGAAAGTGGGGAGCAACCAACAACAACAAAATTTTGAAGATCCATATTTTTACAGAATACACTGTGTGCATCTTTTGCAATGGCAGGGAAAGCTCTGAAGTAGCCATTAGCTGCCACTAATTTCCAGATTATTTCTCCTGAGGCACACAGGTAGCATAAGAAATCCCCAGAGTTGCAATGACCTAAGAGAGGAAGTTGCTACCTCAGAGAAGGAGACAGTAACAGACTCTGGCAAGGGGACACCTGCTGTGTTTTTCACATGTATCTTCTTTATTGGCTTTAGAGATGGCCATAATGGCCATACCTGACACACAATAATTCTACCTTTCCAAGAAGCATAGAAAAATAAATGGGCATAAAAGATTTTAAATTCTATTTGGAAGATTTAGTATTACACAATTAAAAACATTCTCATTTGCTGTTTTTTGTCATGAATCAAGAAGAAAAAATGTTTTTGAATTGTTGATTAAGTTGGTGTTTTGGGCATTTCAGGTGATTTCTGCTAACAATAGTTTTCTCCAAGTTTCAAGCTCTTGATAAAGTGGGCCATTGTTTGGGAAAAAGAATAGATTTACATCTGCCTTAAACAGAATAAAAGGTGTTTGAAGATTTTGAATGAGTGTAATTAGCCAGTTAGCCCAAATGAGGAATTATTTTTTTGATATGTAGTTATGAGTCTTGTGTTTTATGGAAGTAGGAGAGAAAAGGGAACAAAGCCAACATAAGAGAAAAATCTGAAAGCAAACATGTACTGTAGTAGGGTGAGTGTTTAAAGGAGAGCTGTTGGATAATGATGTTAATTATAAACAAGTCTAAGGATTTTCTCTCTAAAGTATACATCACCTTGGACTTGAAATGTAATTTATTTCCTGCTGATGTCTTACTTATTAGCAGAATGCTCTTTTGAAAAGAGGAAATACTTTAAAAATATTTTAAAAGTTGGTTTATTGAGACAGCCTAAATACTGCTGAGAGATTATTTTTTTAACTAGAAATCTATGAAAATTAAGTGAAAAATCCCAAGCCAAATTTTACATTTAAACTCTCCAAGTAAACTGTTCCTTGTTTGACTGGAAAAATGTATTTTCCCAAACCAGCTGGCTCTGTCCTGCAGACATGCTGGTGTCCAACTTGGAGCAGAAGTAATGATTTTCCAGCATTTTTTCTGGAGCCCTTTCATTTCCAAAATCCATAGTAGTTTTTTAGGTGGTCATTTTCAAGACCTATTGGAAATGGCTCCAGATGGACTTCATTGTTTCTGGCTTTTGAAGAGGCAAACTCTTGTACAGCACTTTGTTGTATTTGTTTTAATACAAGCAACTCTTTGAAGTGCTGTTGATATTATTTCTGGAACACTGGGGCTTTCAGACACAATCAAATATGGGGCCATTCTCTACAAACTTTGCTGTGTCAGAGAAAACTTGGAGACAATGGAAACAACAAAGGGCTGGAAAACATTCACTGCATCACTCTTTGTTCCCAAACTGAAAGAGAAATTAATTAATGATAGAGCTTGACAGTGTTTGCAAAGCTGGAGCTGTTCTGTTGGAGGCTGGTTTTCCATTGTCTTGCACTGTAACATCTCCAGCAACAGCAGGAACAGGAGCAGCCCAGTTCCATGGAGAGCTGGGGATGGAGGGAGCTCACAATGGGCTGGAGCCAAAAACACATCCCAAGGTTTCCTCTTTCCTTTGAAGCATAACACATCCTGAGCTGTCAAAATCACACAATCCATTCCCAGAAAGCAGAGATGACAAGAACAAAACTGTTCTGGCTGGAGAATTAAAATACCATAATTAACTGTGGGTGTATGAAGGCCACGTGTTACTATCTACACTCTCACTGTGCCCATTTATTAATAGGAAAAATTAAACATTTTTTCAGGTTTTATTGAATTGTTTTAATTTGAAGCATTCATTGCATCTCTTCTAATTGGGAATTGAAATGTGCTGGATATAAAAATGGGATAAAAGGCCTTCTGTAAATGTAATGATAATAATTTTAATTTATCCAATTCAACACAAGATTTTCCCAGGGATTAGATAGCATTCTTTTTAATGATTTGCATAATAACAGTTGTTTTTACTACACAAAATATGATTGCTGTTATGCCTTGTTATTTTAAACAAATACTGCGTTATCATGGTTTAGGAACAGTAACAAGAACACGGGTTGCAGTCACAGAATCAAGTGCCTAATGTGGATGCTTTTGCATATTTGAAATAATCAGAGCTGAAGAGAGACTTTTTTTCTTAGACAGACTGTAATTTTACAAGAAATATTGTCTTGGTATAAGTGAGATATTTTTATAAATTCAAGATGTTAAATTTTTCCCAATTTTTTGCACAACTCATCATTACAAGCTTTTGAAATTAAGAATTATTTTTATCAGAGAAAATGAAAACATTTTGTTTAAGACTGAGAAGGACATTTGGATGTTTTTGCCTGAAATTTTTCTAGCAAGACAGACACAATTCGAAGCATTTCACTCTTCACTAGGCATTATTTTTCCAATTGTTTAATGAACAATTCATATTGAAATAGATGGGAGGAGATGGGCTATAAAAAGCTTGTATGGACAGACATGGTGGTAGTTGTGTCTGAATAATAAAATATAATTTATATTCCTTCCTCTGCTTCTGCTGGTTCCAGTCCCTGCATTTTGCTGGCCAAAGTCTGAATTGCAGCACAGTGAGGGTAATAGTTATGATTTCTAAGTGCTAAATTGTGATTCATTTCCAGAGCTAGAACACTGTGTGTTTTACCTATAAATTGAGAGTCTACTGAAGAGATCTCAGATCAAAGAAGAGATTTTCTTAACCTTATGGCAGATGTGTGTGTTTGGCTCTAATTACTGCAGTGCAAACAGCTTTGGATGAGGTTTCTCCTCCTTCCCTTGCCCAGGGTCAGGGCTCCAGCCTGGCCCCTCCCCTGCCTTGGCTTCCGGAGATTTTTAGGGGGAGCAGCTTAGATGTGGAACTCAGTTGTTGTCTTCCATTGAAGTTGGTAAGAGCTTTATTCCAGGGATGATGTTTAACCCCCATTGGATAGGGCTCTACCCAAGCAAATTCACTATATAAAAATGAGGGGCAAATTCAGCAGACATTAAGTTGTTGACTCCAGTTTTCTATGGTTTTTCTTGTTTCTTTGAAGTTTTTGTTTATGTGGGGTGATGTCAACACCAACTACCAGCAAGCAGGCTGGGCTGCAGAAACATTTAAGTGGTTAAAAGTCAAAAAAAGGCAGGACTTCCTGTGCAATTAATTGCCATGCATTGTGCTCCTCGTTGTGAGTGCTGAGTCTTGGGGTTTGTATAGAGACAGTTCTTGAAGGAAGACTTTTTTTAATTTAAAAACTCTTTAGCTTTGATACCTGTGAAACAGCATTTCTTCTATCTCTTAGTAAATATTTTCTTTCAAGAATTTTTCCATATTCTTTGATATTGCTATTTGTAATTCTATTTACCAAGCCACTGTGATCTTAATATCTATTAACATGTAGTCACTGCAAGACTACATTATGTAAGATCTCAAAAAAATTTCCAGCTATAAATATCTATCACAAGTGTAGATACAACTCTTAATTAAAACACAGATGAAAGCAATAATTTGCTAGTATTTAGGAAAATGTTCATAATAGGCTGGCATTCCCCAGTTTTGGAGTCAACAAGAAATCCTGCTTAACTCAAGGTTGCAGAAGAGAGCATGTTAAAAAGGGCTTGTTTCTGAAGAGTAAGGCCAAACAGTTTATGATATTTAAATGCATGAATTTAAGAGGTTGAATTGTCTAATGAGTTTTGCAGTTCCTGGGTGAGCCTCTCTTCAGACTTTGTGCCAATCCTTGCTTTTCTGACACTCAGGGCCTTGCAGCAATGTTGGGAATTTTAATGTGCCATGTCTCACAAAAGTTTCAGAAGACAGTAAAACTCTTAGAATACAGTTGGATTGGGACACTTTCTGTCCTGTGTTTGTATCTCTTTATTTATATGATTTCATGACTGAATCTGCTGACACCTTAAAATAACACAGGTGAAAAAGTTAGTGCTGGACTGACTTTCCAATGCATTTGATTTGGGATGGTTAAGTCTGGAAGAAGAGCATGGATCATCTTGGGAAGGTAAAAGACAAAAGGAGAAGAATCCACGAAGTGATTTATTTTTGAAATTAAGCCCGTTGGTGAAGGCATGACTGTTAGTAGTCAGAGAGCTATTGCTGAGTACTTTTAACTGGTGTGGTGCCATTGGAATTGGAATTTGCCAGCACTGGGTACAGCTGGATGTACTGATCCTGTGTCAATGGAAGGCAGCACATCCCCACAGCAGCAGACTGTCCTTCCCTGGGCAGGACAGCAGCAGGCACCCACCTGGAGTGCTGTGTCCAGTTCTGGGCCCCACACTTTGGATGGATGTTGGGGGGCTGGAGTGTGTCCAGAGAAGGGCAGCAAGGCTGGTGAGGGGTCTGGAACACAGGTCCTGTGAGGAGGGGCTGAGGGAGCTTGTGGGAGAATAGTTTGTAAGTGTAGGAGAATAGTTTGTAAAGTTAGTGCAGGAGGGAATCTTTGCCAATGAATTCCAGCTGTACTGATTACCAAGGAGTAGAAACAGCCTTGCCTGCCCAATGAGTTTGGGTGTTATAAAAGAGTGGGTCAGCTGGCTAGAAGCTCCAGTTTGAGTTGGAGCTTGAGACCCAGAGAGTGCTGCAGTTTGGGATGGAGTGTGCTGGCTGTGTGTAAGAGTCAATCTGAAATTTCCTTCATTTGCCTCACAACCATTGTAAGAAGACCCCAGGACCCCCACCCAGGCTGACTCTGCACAATGGTTTTCTGGCCTGGTGGAGGTGGATGCTGGCCAAGGGACTGTGTGCAGGTGCTCACTGTGCTCCATGGTACACTGCTCTGGAGCAGGCACTGGCTGGAGCAGCAGGTTCTGTATGCCTGTTTCTTGGAGCAACCCTCACAATGGTCCATAAATGTCCCCACCTCTTGGCCAGAAGCCACCTGCTTTGGAAAAGGACTATAAAAGGGAGACCCTTTGGAGAAGACCCTTGAGATCTCCCCACGGATGAAGACCTGTCCATTGGCCCACGAGGACGCCCCTCTCGTCTGTTGGTAGCTATTCCCCCATTCCCCTCTTTTCTTTCTCTATTCTCCTTTTCCTACATCTCTCCCCTCTATCACAACTGAGTTGTTGGCATTCAATCAAAATGCATTGCTGTGAATAAACTGATTTGTCTCCTGCTATTTGCCTGTTTGCACCTCTGAGATCCAATGAACCATTACAACCCCTGCCCTGTGTTGGTGGATCATGACACTGTGCTGAGAGCAGGAAGGGACATGTGGTGGTGCAAGGGACAGACAAGGTAAGATGCTGTGTGAGGGACAGGCAGGGTTAGGTGCTGGGAAAGGGACAGGTTGGGGTTTAGTCAGTCATGCAGAGAGGAGAGAAAGAGTCAGGGCTGTGTGGAGCTGTCTGTGAGGAAAGAAGTCAGAATTCCCAGGAAAGAAATCCACTGGAAGCTTTTAATAAAGGACTGGTGGTGATGCCAGTCCAGTCTGCCTTGATGTAATGACTGCAACAGGAGCTGGGGATGTTTATCCTGGAGAAGAGGAGGCTCAGGGCAGACCTCATCACTCTCTACAGCTCCCTGACAGGAGGGTGCAGCCAGGTGGGGATTGGGCTCTTCTCTTAGGGAACAGGGACAGGACAAGAGGACACAGCCCTGAGCAGCACCAGGGGACGTTTAGGCTGTTAATTAGGAAATAATCCTCATAAAAAGCGTGACTGGGCATTGGAATGGGCTGCCCAAGGAGGTGGGTGAGCCACTGTCCCTGGAGGTGTTTAAGGAAGGACTGGATGTGTCACTCAGTGCCATGGTCTGGGTGACAAGGGGGTGCTGGGTCACAGGCTGGGCTCAATGATCTTGAAGGTCTTTTCCAGCCTGGCTGATTCTGTGATTTCAATGATGGGTGTAGGGCATTGAAGGAAATGGATTATATAGTTTTACTTCTGATCAAACTGTGTTCTAAATAACTCTACCTTCTTCTCTGTCCCAGAGTGAATAAGCAGCCTCGTGACATCCTTAGACCAACATCATTTGGAATTTAGTGGGAAGTATAAATTTGAAGGTTAGTGATGGAAATACTAATGATGGATTATCTAGAAACTGGCAGTACTTTGCAAGTCTGCTTAGAGATCTGAAATGATGTCATTTCAGCAGGATGGATTAGTAGTCAAAACTTACAAAGTATATGAAAATGTAATTCATCATAGGATTTTTTCAACTCTGAATATTTTGCCAGTAAAAATTTTTGTGTGTATAAGTGGCATGAATATTTTCCAATATTTAAATCAGTAGGAGATAAATATTAATTTATTATTATTTAAATAATTATGATTTTGTGTCATGGTACATAATTTTGCATTATGATCTGACCTACTTGGACATTTTAAGTTGCATTTTAGTCTTGTTCTGGCCTTAAAAAAAAGATAACATTGTTTTTCTTTGCCAACCCTGATCTGTCTGAGGCTTCCTCTTAAAATACACTCCTGACAAGCGTCCCATTTCTTATGCTTTGAAAAGAAGGTGGTTATGGCTTCCCAACCACAGCCTGTGCAATTTGAAAATAAAAAAATATTGCTTCATCAAATGTTGAAAGAAATCTTCCTTTTCACAACAAGGAAGAAATTGCCTTACTGAGATTAAACAAGGGCAGGAAGTGAAGCGTTTGTTTGTTTTATGAAGTCTGGTGAATTTTGATAATGAGTCCTGTAAAATGTATGATATTGAAGCTTTTCTAATTCTAGACAGATAAAAAATAATAGTTACATATTTCAGCTTCGAAGACAAAAGTAACCTTTTATCACCTAATTTAACAATCTTCTTAGTAAAATGTCTTAGAAGAATGTGAAGTGTTATTTAAATACTAAAAAATCACCATCTTTGAATAGCAGGACTTTTTAATTGCTATAATCAAAGCCCAAACACATTTTCCTGCTTGCTTTAAATAGACTCACACATTTATTTTCTTGCTTTAAATAGTTTCTTTTAATGACAGGTTTTTTCTTAATGAGGAGGACAATAAAGTGAACAGCTCTGAGCTTGTCGGTGCAACTTCAGTATGACAAAAGTTCTGATTTTTGACAGCACCCACTAGGAAAATGGGAAAATTGGTTTTAATTAATGTGTAATTTTGAATTACTAGTCTGCATTTTAAAATATAAACATTTATATTAGCATTTGAATACAAATTTTAAATAGCAAAAAAAGCCAAAGAAATCTTACATTGTAGGTCACATAATGTAATAATTCACACTTCTTTATGGTAAGTAATTCAAAACAGCTTTTGAGATTAGGTGTTCTGGTTGAGTTTACTAATCTTTTCTGTGATAAATAGCTTAGAATAATTACACCATTCATGGAGTTTTTTGAGATAAGTCTTGTTCTAGAAATAAAATCTCCTTTGAGAAGGAGAGACCTCTAACAAATTGGTTAATAAACAACAGCAGTTAATGTTACCTAAATTCACATGATCATGTTAGCTGATGTGCAATCATACTTATCAGGAAAGGAGAAGATAATCCCATATTAATGCTGATCAGATTTTCTTCAACTGACTAAACATCCAAACCAGGTCCTGGGTGTGGCTTTTCATAGAGAGCACTGTAGGTTTTAATAATAAGGTTGATTTGGGTATTATAATTACCTAGGCGGTAATTCAGGTGAAATACAAAGTTTTACAGGGGGGATAATAATCTGTTTTTAATACTGGGTCTCAACACAATGTTAGTGACTTCAATTTATTTTCTAAGGAATTGTGTTTGTTTCTAGAAATTGCTGGATTCTGTATGACTTAGGAGTGTTTTTTTTATTTTGCCAAGAAAATTCTAGATGCTCTTCTGGTGTGACAGCAGCAGTTTAATGGCCCTGCTGCAGTGTCTCCCACAGCTCTGGGGGAGCTGCACAATTCCCAGGGCTGGACAGGGCAATGCTGGGAGGCCCCATGGACTTTTCCTACTCAATCCCATCATTTCTGTTGCTTTAGCTTTGCCCTGAAGTCCCTCTAGCCTAAAAGCACAGAAGCTGGGTGAGAGCAGAGAGGCCCCACAATGGAGCTGGGAATGCTGGAATTGAGGGGACATGGCCCTGGCTGCTCTGGAGCCTGCCCAGGGTGTGGGTTTTGTGTTTTCATACTTCAAGGAATATTTGCACTGTCAAATTGTGTTTATTTCTACAACCACAGGCTGCTCCAGGAATAATTACAGCTTTTTAATCATTATTGTGATTGGAGATGAAGGCTGATAATTGGTATCAGTTTAACTGGAGAGGAAATGGCCAGGAGTTTTTGAATGGCATTTATTCTCTTGTTTTCTTTTGCCATCTGTAAAGCTATGAATAGAAAAAGCCATATGGATAAAATAATTGCTGTTTTTTGAAATGTAAATGAAACTCAGGGCTGAGGAACATCTCCCTCCAGTGGCATCTGCTTGAGAGGTTACTGTACAGAAGCAGTTTGGAAGAATTTCCTCCCTTTTGCTCCCTTCTCTGAAGCAGCTTGTGCAAAACCAAACTGGAATGTGAAACTGGATTCATTATTAAACCAAGAAATCATAATTTCCACGTCATTGTATTCCCCACCCCCACTTCCCACTGTCTGATAATAATCTTGTGTCATAATGAAATTCATGAGGCTGCAACAACAAAGGAGCTCATGGAAGAGAACAAGAGCTTGTCAGATGCTATAGATCTGCATTCTAATGAAGATTATGATGTTATTAATATTACAGAAACATAGTAATATCCAAATACCACTGAAATGGGGAATGGTAGATCATTATTAGACTCCAAAAGCAAATACAAGAATGCATTTTACAATATAGCTGCACCTTGCAGCTGCTTCAGAATTAAACTCACTTCTTGTAACGGAATTATTTTGATTTCTGTGCCATATCAAGAAGGTTAAAAATGTAGACTTGCCATATATTTTATTGTCTGTACTTTATTGGAAAAAAAGTACTCAAAAATTCAATTATTTTTCAAGCTATCTAGGCTGATCACAGAAAGTACAATGGGTTGGAGTTCATAGGACTGAAGTTCAGAAGTACATCATGGCTTTGACTTCCAAGTGTGAGCTTAAGACAGGAGGCTCATCTGTGGTTGGATTTTATTCCTGTCTTTACTAAAGGATTCTTGACCTAGGTTTGGACAACCTCCTGTGTCCTTTGTTTGCTGGTTCAGCAATGCAGGTTCACAGACTGCACTGAGAGCAGGAGATGCAGGGCAGGACAAAACTAAATCTTCAGCAGCTCACATAGAAAACTCCCCACCTTCCTTGTCTCTGAACAGTTAAAGGTTTTGCTTTTCTCCAATTAGTGTTCTGGCATTTGCCAAGTCTCCTGCCAAATGACAATTTCAGCAGCAGTTCCCTCTTTGTGTTCTGCATGGAGGCTGTGCCTGTTCAGAGGGGTGAGGCTGGCTGGGTTCCTGCTGGGCACAGCCAGAGGGGAGCCCCAAAGTGCAGGACAGGATCACCCAGACCTGCTGCCAGCAGATTTACCTTGCAATTACAACGTGGGGCTGTGAGCCCACCCTGCTTCCCTGCAGCACTCTGGATTTCCAGCATTTTACCTGCTGCATTCAGGACACTGAGAGTGGGTGTTTGTGAGGAAGATGAGGAGGGTCAGGGTCTCCCAAAACTGGGTTGCTGTGAGGGGCTTATTTTGTACCTCCAACAACACAGGCAATAAATTCAGGGGAAGAGAAGCCTTTGCAGGAGGGCTGTAAAAAAGCTGAGGTGTCTCAGCTGCATGGGTGTGATTGAAAGCAGGGCTGTGTTTGGGAAGATTTCAATGACTCTTAGGGATCCTGATAGACTTGAGAGAAATTCAGTGTTTGTCAATGTTTGCAAGCCTAACAAAGCAATTTATGCTGTTACATGGGGTAACTTTTCAGGGTCATTTTGCCCAAGTTAAAGGAGTCTAAGCCTTACATCTAAGTCAAGAAAGATGCTTTGACAATGAAGCTATTCCCAAATAGCACCTCACATAATGTGGAATTGAAGCAGTTCTATGGGAGAGCTGTGGATTCATGCTAAAATGTTTTTAGGTGTCTCTGTTTATAAAATTTTACCCTAGTCAGATTTTTTTCACAATGAATTTTAAATAATGTAAGCGTTTAAAGTTTTTCACATTAGAATCTGCTTAATTCTTTCTAGGGATTATAAAATAAAGATTTTCATAATATTCTCTTATGTTTAGTAGTCTAAGAGCTTGAAAGGTTCTAAGTGTCCCTTCCCTTCTTCTTTTCACTACAACAAAAGGTTTCTACTTTGATGTAAATGTGGATTAATAAACCTGCATTAAATAAAATGCAGTTCTAACAGCCTAAATTGTACTTATTTGTGTTGTCTTCTTTCAGAGGATCAATGATAAAGCATCACTACAAGGAACTGTTGCTCAGTCTGATCAAAACCATTTTAGTTTTAAGAGAAACCATTCTAGTTTTAAGAGAACTAATACAGCACAGTAGCCTGGGGAGTAAAATCTTGGTATGTGTGTCCCCCTTGAGTGCAGGATGTTCCCTGCTGCTGCTCCTTGGTGCCTGCCCCACCCCAGCTGGGGCTGCAGGATGAGC
>VZTT01028836.1:3149-22710 GCA_013400855.1 Buphagus erythrorhynchus | reverse complement strand
AAGATATTTGATAGAAATCTTTCTGGTGCCTAGCTCTCATAATCCATGCAAATGAAAACATTTAGAGAGATATTTGTAAGTTGGAATGTGTTTTTTGTTTTCTTTTATTTTAGGGCTCTGTTTTTTTTAAAGCTGCAGCAGACATGCACCAGTGTGTCTGGAGAGAGCAAAGAAATTTTTTCTCAGGACAATTTTGGACTGAGTATTATTAATAGTACTTTGTCTCAGGTTAATTCTGCAGTCACTTTTAATTTTTATTATGATAAATACTATAATCAGCCAGAAAATTACATTTAAGATTAAGACTCATTAACTTAGGGAGTTTATAATTTAGGATATGTGCATATGTTTTGCAGAATGAGATTTTCTCACCTAATCACAGTTGTCAAGCATCTACCTAAGTATAAAATTCCTCTCTTGGCAATGGAAATAGGCACTCATCATTAAATTGCTCCTAGTGTAAGAGTTAAAGATGGATAGGATGCCCAAGAAATCATCTATTAATTTTTATTATCTCCTGCCACAGCCCAAACTAAAGAGAATAGCTTTCATTAGATTGCTGCCTTTAAGCCAGCTAAAGTTATTCAATGTGAACTGTACCCAAAATGCATATGAAAAACCTAAGGGAGAATTGAAGTGCAGGATTTTGGAAGAAAATTCTTAAACTTCCAACCATGGTTTCAGAGAGCAGATTTCCATTCTCTTAATTTCTGCTTTAAAATCTAGGTGAATTACCTCAAATCAACTGCACTCAGCTAGCTGAGAGGGATAAACTATTTAAAAGCAGTAAACACTTATATAAGACCAGATGCAACAACTCCCTCATTTTGTACAAGGGAACAGCTGGAAGCCAAAAAAGCTCACCTTCTACAATCTCTTTGGAGGCCCTCTTGGCATCTCCCTAGCAATGACTTCAAAGTCATGAGGACATACAAAATATGTTGTGTTCAGTGTCTGGAATATAAATAAAAAATATTGTTTCTTATATATCCCAAAGACATAGTTGCAATGTCGCTCTTGCCTTCTATGCACATTTTATAAATGAGTGAAGTAACCAGCACTATAGTTTAAAGTTTTGAAAATGCAGATCTTTTAGAAAAATACTGTGATCAGTAAAACTTGCATGTATTCCGATGGTAACATCTGAAAACTCTCAGTCACCTTGTGATGGATCAAGGCCCCCATTACTGCAATCCCACAGCACAGGAGCAGACTGGTGTATACGATTATCACAGCTTCTGCTTTGTACCAAGCAAGCAGGGAAATAAGCTTCCTTCCAACAGGCTGCAGACTTGATGGAACAATATAGTTGTCCCAAGGTTTATGGTGGTGAGGTGGAGTGGTTATTACACTGTTTTTTGCTGCATATCACTTTCATTTTCTTCCACGCTGCCACCATCTCTACCTTTAGACTTCCTCCATGATTGTCCAATGACAAAAAAATATGCTAAAAGCTTTCACTTCGGTCACATTTTGCCCTACTGCCTCCTCAAATCTTCTAAACTAAGATCACCTCAGGAATCATAACACTTTGAAAGAGAAAGACAATATAGACTTTCTTCATCTATCAAGTGATAACACAAAATAATTTTAAACTGTCATCTTAGTAAGTCCTACACTAGACGGAGATAGTACTTCTAGCTGATAGAGATATAATGAGATGTAGACCTAGCTATAGGAATTTTTTTTACAAAGCACGTGCCTTCAGTAGGTGATTTTTAAAAAATTCTTCTACAAATAGACACTTGGAAATTAATTGTTGGTTTGTTTGCTGGTGGTGGTTTTGGTTTTCAAAAATTTGATTTGATTTGATTTCAAGATTTTTTCCCCTTGAAGCTGTTCTCATTATGGTTCTGACCTCAAAGTTCTCATTAGATTAAATTTACCCTGGACAAATTAGATGAAATTGAATGGCAATGTTACATTCATCACTGGTGAAGAAGTGATGGTAAGAGTTAGGAGGTATTGAGAATTTCCTAATGTAGTAGCAGAAACTAGCTGCTGAAAAAAGAATCACCTCTGGCCCTGTTTCCCATCTGAGGAAAAGAAAATGTTCCACAGTCTAAGAAATATGGAATCCATAGAGAAACATGGAATCCAAGAAAAATTCCAAAGGTCAAGAAAAATTGCTCAGATCATGGCCTCCCTTACATGAAACCTCTACTGTAACTGGAGGAACTTCCCAATGGTAACTTTTGATGTGCCACCCAGGGATAGCACCAACTGATACTGTGCACCGACTTGTCTCTGACTCTGTAGGGAAGTTCCAGCCTCCTTTCCTCACTATCCTTTTTCTTGTGTCATTCAGTTTTGGATTAAAGAATTAAGACAACTCACAACATAAATATGAACAGATAGCTCTAAAAAAAGCGTGTCAAAGAATATCCACTGGAATTAATTGACTAATTGACAACAGCAAAGATTGCACATGAATCTTTGAAGAGATCGATGGCTTCTAATGTTCTTATATCTAACTTAAAGACCTAGAAAGTCAGAGAATGGTAAAAAATGTATGTTGACTTCAGTGGTTTGATATAAAAAACCTTGCAACAATTTTTCCCTGATAAAATTTGTTCAAACTGATAAATAAAATGCAGCAAATGATCATGCCTTACAAGCTGCACACCTTACATGATTTTGCTACATTATCTGAAAACAGGAAAGCAGGTCAAGACAGAGACAGTTTATAGTTATAAAAATGTATGAAATTGACTTAGTCACACACCACAGGTTTGAAATTGCATGGTACAAAAATTTAACTGGGCTGTAACTGAAAAAACTAGGTCAGGGAAATGAGATTAACAGTTGGTCAGAGCATGGTGCTAATAACACCAAGTTGGGGGTTCAACACTCATACAGGCCATTTACTTAGGAGTTGCACTTGGTAATCTTTGTGGGTCTCTTCCAACTCAGAATATGCCACAATTACTTGGCACTTAGGAATCCTTACCTCCCTTTAATGTGATTAAGACTATGCTTCTCTCTGTGGACAGAAGCAGATGACAGAAGTGTTAACTTCAGGCAAGTGCATATGATGCTTTTTCTGAGTATTGTCCCACCTCCATCCATTCTGTGTCTTTTTAAACACATCTACTTTGGCAAGGGGTTTGTCACCTGCTAACAACACCCTGATACTTGTTTCTGGAATGACTCCTGTATTAGAACACAACCCATGAGATTTGACAGACAGTTGTCAGGGACCAAGTGTCTGAAGCCCAAAGCAAATCAGGATCTCAGAGGCTACTACGTCTTTTATCAAGTTGCAATGGTCTGGATTATCTAATATTAGCAGTGCAAAATAAAATCAAAGCTTTACTGGAAGACATCTCTCCCTTTTGTAAATCATAAACAGTGGAGGAAAATCTAAATAGCAGGTCAGGGTACATCACAGTAACCAATTTTTTTTGCTTAGTTCTCACCTGCTGTTGGTGCCTAAGAATCTGAAAAAAAAAGTACTTCTACATCATCTTACAGGCTAAACATACTCAGCTAATGCTAGTAGAGCTCTATATTTAAGTGTACTGGAACATTAGAAGAACTAGGGAACAGAAATTTCCATTCCATTATTTATTAGAGGGCAGGACCTGCCACTACACCAAGAGCAAATGAAACCTCTAACGGATAAATGAACTGGTTTATTTCACATATATTAAAAATATTTTTCTGTAATATACGAGAACACTGATCACTCACTGGAAAAAAAAAGGTGACAGAAAAAGGGTTCTTTTCTAAGATATGCAATTAAATACTCAGACGGAAAGATAGAACAAAAGAACACTTATGATGATCTGAAGTGTAAAGTTGTTTTTTCTGGAAGGATGAGTGGAGAACCAAAGAACCAAATGGACAGATTTGATAAATACTTGTGCTTTGTAATTTTTCTTAGGAAAGCTGACTCAATAGAAGTCTTTACTGCTGTGAGCAAGAGCAGTCACTATACAAGAGCACAATACTACTTTTAAATATTTTATAAATGGAAAAATAAAACCTCAAAAAATGTATTTCCCCTAATTCTAAGCATTCTGGTGGTTGTTGCTCCCCCACCATATTTAGCCATTTTCTTGAAATATCTTTTAGTGAGGAAACATTCTTTTGGTATTTCTTAGATATTATCCTTCATGATTGTTTCATAAGAAAGCTAATAAAACAATACATGTTAATCTATTATAGACTAGGTACAAAACCAGTGTAGAAAACAAAGTAAAAAGCTATTTTTCAGTGATTACAATCTTTATGGAAGGATGAATTAAATGAAAGATGAATGAAGTGATCTACCATAGGCCTGATACAATTTAATATTCTCACTAAAAGGGAAGAATGCATACTGTATTTATAAGTGACACCAAACAGCTGTAGCTTAGCTAAAGAATTTAAAATCATCAAAACAAACTGGAGTAAGTGTTGGTAAAAATAAAGATAAAATTCAATAGGGACAGATTTTATCCAGTCTGAATAATGCCTTCCTAGATACAAAATGAGGCCAATATCTGTCCTGAATATGGTCACAAACTGAAAAAGGCCAGTGTCATGCTGCTGCAGAATCATACTTCATATAAGGATGTTTGACTGGTGATGGAATTTCTTTTCTGATCCTAGAGAGCAAAGCATTAAAGCAGTTTGTCTGCAGAAGTTTTGGGGTCTTCATCACTGGAGTTGTTGAAGAAAAGGTTTGACAAACATTTTCCAGCAAACAGAATAGGTAATCTCCTGTGGCTCCCTCCAGATCCAAACCACGCTGGCTGACCTTTAATTTGTATAATTCACTACCACTCTGTCTTCCAAAACAGCTACTTCTAAGTCATGAGTCATGATTTTCTTCCTGTTTCATTGATATTACTAAAATAACACAGTATTACAGTGGCTATTGCACTAGTACAATCCTAATATAGAGTCAATGAAGTAAAGACTCTCTGAAAATCTGACGTATTTGATTGCAAACTTTGATTCACATTGCTTAGAGCATATCCATCTTTATTTTGCATCTAACTTAATAGTTTTTTGACAGATGGGCAGAAGGTAGTAAATGGTATAGTGCCTAATCCCAGATAACTTCTTGTAACTATTTCAAGGCATCAGCACCTCTGTGACCTGAACCAAGGAAATGACATGGAGCCATAATACTGTTCAATTTAAAAGCAATTTAAAATCAAGGAGATTATCCTCCTGAGTGAAACCTGATTCTGCAGGAAAAACGAAAGCTTTTTGTTGTGTAAAAGATCCCAAGAGTGTCTATGCATAATACATTTTTGATTTCCATATGTTCTCTTAAGTGCTGGACTATGAAGGCTTGCAGAGCCCACAGATGATACGGGCAGAAGCAGGAGTGGTACAGTGACAGTTTTATGCAGCAGATGTACTGATTTGGAGGAACTACTGGCTGGTGGGCCAAAACCAGAAATTATCATTTTTGAAGGGTTCTCAATGGCTCCCAAGTCTAATCAAGAAAGTTTGGGACCTGACAATGGCCAACAAAGGGAAAGAAAGTGACACAATAGAGAAGGAAAAATAAAAGTCAACTCCTAAAAATTGGTGGGGGTAAGGCTAGTACTGTGAAACTGTGGCTTCCTGCCTAGGGGACAAAACTGTTGAAATATGAGGCATTCTAGCAAAAAAAAAACCTCGAGTCCTAGTGATCTCAATTAGAACATCCAAATCAGTAAACAGTTTAGATTTAAATTTTTCCACCTCTGCTCAGCTCCTGTGTAATGGGCATTATACCTTGAAGATAAAGTTCATCAGTGCCTGTGAAACAGGCAGTGACAAACCTCAAAGGAATGGATGTGAGAAGATAAATCTTTTTGTCTTCAGTGTAGACTTGAGACTGCCTATAATAAATGAAGTATGGAGCTGTTCAGAAACAAGGAAAAACTGTAACTGTGCAGTAAATGTTCCTTGGGAAGAGGGCTCCTGTAGAGTTTTATCATATAACCAGGTAATTAAAGCAGGCACATATACACAAATTCTACATGTAAACTTAGCTTTGGTATTTCTACTGCTCAGCAGCTTTGCAGCTTAATTCATCTCCATCTCACACAGCATTACAGAGGTGGATTTATTGGCTGCAAAGGAAGGGGTGGCTACAGTTTCCATTAGGATACTGGGTAGTTTCCGCTTCTCTCAGATTTTCACTTAGTAGCATGAGGTAGAGTCGACAGCTCTTATGTATTTGTTGAATGACATACATATTAATACCCACACTGACAGGGATGAGGCTTGGCTTTAAATTGGGGTTTTGCTTTTTGCAGTAACACATCACAGTCTCATATGTGATTGGCTTTTTGCAGTCATTCTAAATTTTCCTGCAACATTAATTGTTTTCCAATTTATTTCCTTGATTACTTTAATTTGGGTTCTTTTTCCACATAGATTTACTAATCCAGTTTTTCAACCTTGAACCTCAACTAAAAATTCAGGTCCTATAGCTATCTTTGGGTTATTTCTTGACCCCTCTGACACAAAAGAACCCTATAATAGATTTCTGTGGCCACAGATCTCTCTAGCCTGACTATAATTATAGTGATACTTTTAATCAAATAAGCTAAACTTCTTCAATACCTTTCTTAATGAGTGACCAAAAACAACAAAGATAACTTAGGGAATTCTGCTCTTTATCTCTTCTTGGGAAGGGTAAGGGGTTGAGGATAGAGTTGGAAAGGGGCTGGGGATGTGGTAGGGGTTTGAGAAGCGGCTGTGGCTATAGCAGGGATTTGGGAAAGGCCGTGGATGTGGCAGGGGTTTGAGAAGGGGGTTGGATGTGGAAGGGGCAGTGGAAGGGGTTTGGGAAAGGCTGTGGATGAGACAGGGGCTGTGGCGGGGGTTTGGGAAGGGCTGCGGAAGAGGCAGGGGCTGTGGCGGGGGTTTGGGAAGGGCTGAGGATGAGGCAGGGGCTGTGGATGAGGCAGGGGCTGTGGCAGGGGTTTGGGAAGGGCTGTGGATGAGGCAGGGGCTGTGGATGACGCACGGGCTGTGGCGGGGGTTTNCCCCCGCCCGGCCGCCGCGGTCACGTGCCGGCGGGGCTGTGGGCGGTCACGTGAGCGCGGGGGCCGGGCCGGAGAGGAAGATGGCGGCGGAGCGGGAGCCGCCGCCGCTGGGAGAGACGCGGCCCGCCGACCTCGAGGAGCTGGAGGACGGCGAGGATCTCTTCACCAGCACCGTGTCTACCCTGGAGGTGAGGAAAGCTCGCCCTCCGCTGCAGGGCCTGAGCGCCGCGACCGGCCCGGCGCCCTCCGGGCCCTCCTCTCCCGTACCCTCCCCTCCCCGTCTGGCCCCCGGCACTTCGCTCCTACCCGGCCCCCCTCGCTCCTGCCTGGGCCCCCGCCCCGGCGCTGCCCCTGCCGACCCGGCCTCCGGCCGCGGCCCCACCAGCCACCTCCTCTTAGACTCCTCGGTGCTTCCCTCACGGAGGGCCGGGGGCTTCTGCTGCCAAGAGAAGCTCAAAACTCTTTTCTCCAAGTACCGCCGTTTTCCCTTCTCTTATACTTTCCTTGCGCTGCCAGGGAAACATTCTCAGCTTACATCTTTCCAGTTTCGCTGTCGTATGTGTGTGTGGGTGTGAGTGTGTGTGTGTCTCCGCCTTAGACTTTGAGTGGATTAATTACGACCTGTTTTCTTTGTTTGGCCTGTTTACGAGGCTTCACTCCATTTCAGTTTGCAAATCTTGCAAAAACTTATTTGTCTCTGAGGTTTCCTCCAAGGGAGCCGACGCAATGCTCGGCTGCGGCGGCTGCTGGGACCGACTGGGAAAGAGGCTCGAGGAGACAGGCGAAATGCTTATGTGTTCATTCCTTATAGTGGAAGCCTTTTTGGCACGTTTTTGTGTTCACGTTCCACCTACGTGTCTTGCCAGTATCTTCTGGAAGAACTTTATTCTTCCTGTACACAGATGGCCATTTAAAAAGAAAATTGTTTTCTGTTCCTCTTTTCCTGAAGAGTTTTCTGTCCCTGACCTTTACGGAAATAGGATTGGTGCGTGTTTCTTTGATTTTGCTCTGGCTGTTGTCTGTCCTTAACAAAAAACCCTGCAGTATACAAAGGGGCTTTAAAATGTATTTTAAAGTCACATGCCTTTTCTCTAGCCACTTTTTTTTTTTCCTTTCTTTTTATAGATACCTAGTCTGTGCATTGGTAGAAAAAGATCTGTGGAAAAAATGAACTGAAGGAATAAGAAATTATGTGAATCTGTGGTTGACAAGAATTGCATGAGTAGACTTGTGTGCATCTCTGTGTGATACAGTGTGTATTACTGGAGTCTTTTTCAGTTCACTGCAGTGTAACACAATGTTTTTATTGATGTGGTCTGGAGCTAAAGCTGCAGGAGATAAGATAGATGTAGTGTCCAAATCACAGTTACCATGAGATAAAAAAGTTACTGAAACTCCTCTAACTGCAGACACTAGCAAAGAAATGGGCTTTGTATCAGTTGCTTTGGCTGACAGCTCCACTGTGCTGCTTTGTTTATGTACACAGTCTGTTTGGGATAGTGTCTCTAAGTAGAAAGGGGAAGCCTCTTTGCTTAAAGAGAAGCTTTTAAAAGCTGTGTTAGTAAGCTTTTTCTGACATCAGCGTTTAGGACAGTGCCTTAGTCTTGTGATTTTCCTGCAAATTTGGAAGTAAGAGGTCATGAAAATTGACTGTGGACTTCTTACTAGCTTGAACATAAGTTAATGGATTCAGTGTATAGAGTACCATAGTCCAGAGGAGAATGACTGTCTCGTGACCTAGTTAAGCTTTTGTCTTGAATGTTACTTTATTCTGATAAATATTCATGGAAGAACTGATTATAAATGGCAGTGGGAGTTGTATAGTAACAGGAGAATGGTGTCATGCTTTTTGTAGTTAATAATGTATTTGTTTGCTGATACCTGAAGTGAGATTGTGGCAAGGGACACTGAGGTCCAAACCCAACTTATGTGAGGGGCTTTGGTACTTTGAAAGCGTTCCCAACTGGTTATCTTGGAGCTGTCCATTTGCTTTTAGCATGATTAATTTCAGTCCCTTCCTATTTTATCTTGCTTTCATTCTCTTTGCAGTTCACAGAATGTGTGCTGTGCCTTTTCTGCTTGTAATGTGATTGTGCAGTGGAAAAGCTGTATGGTTTCTAATACATCTTTCAAATAGCTTCCGTATTAACAAAGTCTCCATTTGGAAAATGCAGGCTAAGTTGCTTTTGACAAGATATACATTCAGTGTATATTATGAATGGCAAATATATAGCATTTTAATACAGAGAGGCATAGTTACTTCAGTGGCTTCAAATGAAGAATATTGTTTATTCCAAGTTGAATTCTCTAATGTGAAGAAAAAAAGAAGATGGAGTTTTAACTTTCTCTGTGCATGTTGCAAAAAAGTTAATGTCTTGAACTGAGCTCTCTCAATTGTAGAAAATAAAACATTAGAAAGATCTCACTGAGATGTAACACCTTGGATTTCTGGGTTGCAGTGAAAACACATTTTAGGACTTGAAAATTTGCTGTGTGGCAGAGAATGAGAACTCTTCCTGTGATCTTAGGACACCAATGAACTGGGAACCAGGTTGGGCAGCAACTTTTCTGAGATGATGGGATGGTCATTTTATTGTATCCACAGTGCCTATGAGTAGTAGAATGAGAATGATTATTTTGTTTTCCTTGTGGCAACTGTATTGTGAGTCTGGACAACTGCCTCTCTTACATTCAAGGTTACTGAGAGTTTTCCTTTTAGCTGCCAGAGTAGCTTTCATTAGTGAGAACAGCCAGGATGAATCATGTAAATAGTTTAAGCCAAAACTGCATTTATGATCACAGTCAGTGATGAGTTCCATGTGAATAATATTGCTGGCTATTATATATATGTGCTGGTTGGCATCTGCAGTGCTCTTCTAGGTATCAAGTTTTTGTAGCTCAATGTCTCCCTGAGGCCTAGGTAGACTTATCTACTTGCTAAAATTTCAAGTGCATGGATTTTAGTGGCGTTTTGGTTGTTTCTTTGGTGTTGTTTGGTTTTGGGTTTTTGTTGTTGTTGTTTTTTGGTTTTGTTTTATTTTTTGTTTGGTTGTAGTTGTGTTTTATTTTTTTAAAAAGTGTCCATCGTGATTTGCACAGCAAGAAGTTCTGGAATTCAGCTGTGCATTATGAAAAATCACTGCCTATTATAAGTTTAATCAACAAACTGCTAATTTACTGCCTGTGTCCTCTGCTCCCATTAGAAGAGTCCACAAACAACTGTATGAAAGTCAAATTTGGTGACATATGTGTAAGATATATGTTAGATTTTCTGAAAAAATGGTCTGTTCACTGTTATTCTCTTTTCACCATTTCTGCCTTCTTCCTCCTCACGCACCTGTCTGTGTCTCTGTTACCTTCCTTTTTTATATGTTGCACCATTTCTTATTTAATTTTCCCTAAACTTCTTACTTAGCTCTGTATTGCCAGTCTGTCTTTTGTGAAAGTGCCATGTGAACACAGGAACCTAGGCTGCCACCTACTCATTCAAACAGTATTTATATGCCCATACTTCTGCTGATTGGTGGGTTTTTTTTTAATGGAAGAATACATGGAAGGACTTGAAAATAATCAGTAAGCAGTAGATGTGGTAATTTATCAAGGACTGTCATTCAGGGCAGAGTGTGTAATAATCTCATTGCCAGTTGATCAGTTTATGTCAAAGATCTGCAATATCCATTTGGTTTTTGCACGAGGCAAAACACTAGATAGCCACAGAAGTCCAGGTGGCTTTAATGATATCCATTCAGTTTAACAGTGGCCATTACTGAGGAAGCAGTAAAGCTCCCATTGGAATATCAGAGAGGAAAGCACTAAGTCCTTCAATACTCTACTATGCCTTTGCAGAAAGCTAAGTCTGTATCCAAGATTAATCGCTGTAATTCTACTGAAAATGTGTGTCTCATTGCTTGATGTTAAATCCAGGCTGTAATGGAAGTATGTAGAAATTCATTCCAATGTGGCTGCTTCCTTTCTGCTGCAAGTAACACTATCCTACTGTTGGGTCTATTCTCTCTGCCCATGCTGTGATTTGTGAGCTCCTGTAACCCCATTTCAGACCATGAGCTGGGTTAACCTGAACAACTAGAATATTGTGATGGCCACCTTTTGTCAACCTTCTGTGTTTTGACTGAAAGAAGCTAGGAGGGGGAAGGGCTCATGCAAGCAGAACTAGTTTAGGGGGTACCCTCCTATTAAGAGAAAGGAGTATGTCCAAACATCTAGAGCTATAATTTCAGTCAGCAGAAAATGCAAGATCCTATTCTTGTTTCTTCATAAGTCAGAGCTGTAAAATACTTGGTTATTGCCTCCAGATGTAATGAACAATAAAAGAACAGAAAATTTAGCTTCTTATTGACATTGTAAATTGAAATGGGCCCATGGGCATCTTACCAGAAACTTGTTTTGAAGAAGAATGAGGCAGGATCCTAACTATCCTGCATACCTGGATGTCCTGGCTGTTGAGTATCTTGGTTATTGGAGACTTCACTAAACCTTCAGCTCAGGACTTGTTCAGAAATTGCACAGCTGTGTACATTTCAGGAAATGGATATGTTTATGACATTTTGTGAACTCTTGGCATCAAGTAAGTTTAAAGTTTCTAAACAGCTATGCTGTTTGTCTGGGCCATGAGGTTTTTATTAGTCTCATCTCAATTTCTTGTCTGATACAGAGATTTTCACTGCACTGACTACTAACTCCTTTGACAGCCATTTTCATTGGCCATTTTATCTGTATTTTGTAGAGATAAAAAAACAGGGTTGAGGTTCTGTCTTTTAGCCCTCATCCATAGAAGACTGCAACTGAAACAGCTTAATATATTGTTTGCATGCACGGGTGCTTTTTTGGTTTTTGAGAGTCTGGATAGAGCTTTCTGACCCCCTGGCTGTGCAAAATAATCAGGTTATTACAAATTATAGATCGCAGTTTTTGATACATAAGGGCTGTGCCTTGCTGGGTTTTTGTAGTTCCCTGAGGACCATGTCCATTTTGAAGAGAAGAAACTATACTTCATTGCAAAACTCTTAAACAAGCTGATACAGTGTTCCGACCATGAATAATTTTTAAGATGCTTCTATACATTGTCTTTTTCTTGTAAAGTCACAACTCTTAGTGAATATAGAAGTGATTAGAAGCCAGGTATAGTCAAAAATAACCACTAGTAACCAAAATAGCTACTTCTGATAAAACCGAGAAGGTAGACTGGGGGAATAGCTTGAAGGTGTAAGCATTCTCCATGGGCCCTTTTTCACCATTCTTTAAAGGAGTTTTATCTTCACAGAGTCTTCACAGAGTGGACAAAATATACCTTTTTTACCCCAGAGCACTCTGTTTCCTGTAGGGTCATTTTGGCATTTGTTTCATATGAGATGAGAAGTGTTCATGTGACTAGTGGATTGCTTCCTTACAAGGTTATGAACTCTACTGCCTCCTTAGAGTTTCTAAGTTTTTCTTCTGTGATGTTCTTTGCAGGCTCTAGAGCAATACTAGTCAAGAGTTTGAGAGACTGCTCCTTTTACTATTCATCCCTTTGGTTTGTTTCTGTCTTCCCCATATATGTGGGCTTTTCTGAGAGTGGCTGCTTTTGGCAAAAGGAAGATGATTTCTTCTGTCATTTCAATGGATCGGTTTGCTATTGCAACCAAAATGTGGTTCTGCTGATTTTGACTGGGGTACAGTTGCTTTTCTTTGCAGTGGCTAGCATGAGACTGTGTTTTGGATTTGTGCTGAACACAGGGTTGATAATACAGAGATGTTTTTGTTATTGCTTAGCAGGTCTTACACAGAACCAAGGCCTTTTCTGCTGTTTGTACTGCCACACTGGTGAGGAAGTTGGGGGTGCATGAGAGGTTGGGAGGAGACACAGCTGGGAGAGGTGACTCCAACCCACCCAAGGGATATTCCAGACCATCTGACATCATGCTCTGTACATAAAGTGGGGGGAAAACGGAAGAAAGCCAGTTATAAAGAAGGCCTCTCTGCTAGGACTCTTGCCTCTGCTACATTTATGAATGTGAAAATACAATCTGGACAGACTTTTTCAGTGACTTTTCAGTATTTTTCAGTCTTTTAAAAAAATATTTTCTATTTTACAGTGTTCTTTGATGTGTAGCCTTAAAAATCTAGTATCTTTTTAATACATGCTTGCATCCATGAATAAATATGCTGTTGTTGAAAACTCCTTAGCTAGCTATCCTGGATGAAGTTGTGAGAAGTGAGTTTTGCAAATTTTCCAGTACACAACAGTAAACACAGTTGATACTTTTCCAATAAAGATTTTTCTAACTGAAGCACTGATCTTCAATTATGTGTGTATTTATTTTGTAAGCAAGCTATTCATTTGGTGGGCCAGTTTCAATATTGCTTTGATTTTCCTGAGTGTCTTCAACAGGGCAAGTTCAAGTCTTCAGTTTAAAAATTGTATCTTTGGCAAGCCCAGCTTCCATGTATAGTACAATGTGATCCTCTGATCCTCTATGGCAGTAATCCTGTTGTAAAGCTATCAAAATTTCTTACAGCTCCAAGCAGCCTTGAATTATTTGGATGGCATTAATGTGTTCTTTTCAATCATAGAACAAAAGAATATCTTGGAGATTTCTTTATTGATTTTTGGCTATGTACAAATCTAGATTTAAATCCAAGCCTTTCCAGGAGGAACCTAATAATCAAATTACATTTGGCATTACCAATAAACTTATTCTAGATAATTCTGTAGCAGCTTTTGTTTCACATTAATTAAAACTGAAGAAACTGTTGACTGCTTTTTCTCTCTCAAATGAAGAAATTAAAAGTGTTGACTAGCTCATATCTTTTATTCATTGTTGCTGTGCTAGGAATGGGAAATGGAAATAGCTGACAGTATTTCCTTTCTGTACATCTTCTTTTGCTTCTTTGCAATGAAAGAATGTTGCAATAATTCTTATATACTGACACATGGCAACTGGTTCTCTTCTAATTGTTTCACTTTTTTTTTAACAGTCAAGTCCTTCATCTCCAGAGCTAGCAAGTCTTCCTGCAGAAGACCTCAGCACGAACTCCAATGGTCCAAAGCCAGCAGAAATCATGCTGGATGGTGACAGAGAAGACCTCTTTGCTGGTAATGACCATTTTCTTCTAGCATGCCTGCACAAACCCTTTCACCCTTGGACTGAAAGAAATTTGCTTTTCTGAGAGGAAGGATTGAAACCTTATAAGTATTTTGACAGTGTTGTACAGGTTTTTTTGTGTGAAAAATGTTGTTAGTTAAGTTTATTTATGGTGGTATGTACTGTCAGTATGTAGTGTGGGAGTGTTGAGCTGGTCACTAACATGTTCTGCTGACAGTAAGAATAGTCTTTATCATTTTGTGATTCAAAACGTTCAAATCTGTGTGGAAATGCACGACTTATGTTACTTTCTTGTTTTCCACTTAATAATCATGCATAAGCTGTCCCAATCTTTTTTCCAGTTATTAAGAGAGAGAGCATTCAGATTGTATTGCAAGTATTTCCTTCTTAATACTCTTGTTTTAATGGAAGGGTATCAAACTGGTGCAGGGGACCAGTCCTATAATTTCACTGATGCATAGTTGTGTCTCTGACAGTTGGCAGCATTGCACGCTTTAGAAAAAGATGTGAAAGCTCTGATAAGTGAGTTGTTAATAGACAGAATGCTTCTAAAGATTCATAAATCAGATGCTATTTTGGTGTCAGTTTTCAACTATCCTAACATGGGTTATTGCTGTCAATTACAGTTGTAGGAACGTGAACTATTCAAGAAAGGAAGTGTAATATTTGGGATATGTTACATGCATGAGATGGTTCTGAATATTACATCTCAATGCTATCATTTTCCCTTTTACTTCATATTGAGTTAGCTGACAGTCTGCTTTGCATACAGTCATCTCATCTTCATTCATTACCTGATGTAATTATTCCAAAACAAACTTTATAACCTTTAGTTCTGGGTTATTTTGCATAAGTGCATATATACAAATGCCCATTACATTTGTGCTAAACTTCTGTAATTTGTATTTCCATGTATTTGAACTTGTTTGTTCAGGACACGGTTAGATTGTATTAATGAGTTTAGTACCTCTCTGAAAGTGTTTTAAGAGAAAAAAAAGGAATAAAGGATAGAGAGGTAATCTTACTTTTTTCTGCATTTTTTTTTTTGCTTTATAACTTTTAAAGACCATAAGTGCTTTAGCAATGTAATTTTCGAGTACTAGTAAGTAATTTGGTTATTTAGCTTCAGTATATAAAGCCAGCTTTTTATAACCATAGAGCCATCTGGAGTCGATATTTTAAGAAAGCCAATTCTCCTTTGGATAATATTAAGAAAAGAAAAAGGGAGACTGGAGTAAATATTGAGGGGAGTCGGAAGGAACAAGTGTTTGCAGCCAGATTGTTTCAACTGAAATAAATGCTGTGAGAATAACACATGGAATTGATTTAATGAGTTTGGGTTTTGCCATGTAGGACATTCTCTTAAACACTTGCAGCACTGAACTGAAGGCATCTAACACTGAATGTCTACCTCAGCTGAGACTGAGGTAGTTTTAAAGTTCAATTTATAGTACAGAGTGAGTCTAATACTCTCAAATAGAGGAAAAAAACAAATGTGATTTGTGGAGCATGAGATAAAATATGATGTTTTTCACAGTTTCCTGTTCTAAGTAAGAAGTCTGTATAATGCAGTTGAACCCAAGTCAGGAACTTCTGTGTTTGTGTCACTGTCATTCCCAAAACACATTCTGAAAAACTGTGTTGAATTTGTGTTCCAGTGCTGTGCACTCACAAGTATAACTATTTTTTTCTTTCTTAGGACTGTTTTGCTAGATAGTATAGAAACAACGTGAGAAAGACAAGATGAAATTCCTCATTTCTTGTTTCCAGCGTCATTGCATAAGTCTGGCTTTCTAGGAAAGCAGAATTTAATTTAAAAGTGAATGTGAGAGGATTTTTCTTTGACATGTTGAAATTCCAAAGAGTCTTGACACAGTTTATAGGAACACTTAAGTGGAGAGGAAAAGAAATGAAGCTCCACAGCTTTTTAACTTCTAATGTTCCTTCATATTTAATTACTAGATTCTTTAAAATCCAGGTAAAGGAAATCCTGTTTGTGGCTCCTGAAAGGAGAGAATGCCATTCTTCAGGGTCAGAAATAATTATAGTTTTTCAGACTTGTAAAAATGTGATGGTATGCCTCTCTGGCTATTGTAGACTTAAAAAAACTTTTCCATTGTTCCATGTCATACTGCAACGTAATGGAAAAGGAGAAGAAGTGGTACAGATTTTCTCTACTGCTTTAATGCAGGACAGAACCTGGGAAATGGTTTAGGCTTTTTTGATTATGCTTAAAATCTCTTTGCTATTATGTTTTTGTGGTAACTACAGAATAGTATGTACAATATAGATATTTGTTACCTTGTCTCTGGCAACTCTTAACTGAACTATTAAAACAGGGTTTCAAAAATATGAGAAATGAGTTTTCCTACTGTCATTGGAGACAAATAAATTTTGCTGCTTTGTTGTGCTTCTGGGTTCTGTGACAAAGCAAGCTGTCTTGCTAAACCCACTTAAAAACTTTCACCCTTAGATAAAGGTCATGATGTTGATTATTTGGCCAGAAGAATTACTTTATCTTACCTCGTAGAGCTCTTACATGTGAGACCATAATGGTCAGTGCTTCAAATGAGGCACTGTTAGGTGTATCTTGAGGAATTTGGACATATATTTTAAAGCTTGGTTGTCAATAACCTGTTGTTGTACAGTGAAGAGCTAGATATTGAACTAGTCTTCCAAAATGTTGACCCAAAGTTCAGTGTATGACTGCACAGATATGCCATGGACTGCCCTTGAAGGGCATAGCTGTCTGTGCCTTCTGCCTCTGGTGCTCGAAGAGCAAGAGATGGTGAACTCCTCTGTGAAGTTTTATCAGTGTTCTGTCACTTTCTTCAAAAAAGTGGAAAACTATAATTTTTTCTCTCCTCTGTTGGGTAAAAGATTACTGTTACTTTGTTTTTTCAGCTCTGAAATGTGTTTGGGAACGGATCATGTTACAGAAGTGTCTAGCTATTGTGTCCTGAGGAAAAGGCGCTGTGTTGTGGGCTAGGGTGATGTTTGTTTTCATTGGGTTGTTTTTTTGTTTGGTGAGGTTTTGTGTCGTTTGTTTTTGTAGGATTTTTTTTTTTCCCTTTAGACTTTTTTCTTGGGATTTGAGACAGAAAAGGAGGTAACAGAATTATCTTATCCAGACAAGATATGTTCTTCAGGCCCATCTGAACAGAAAAGCTTCTAGATGATGGTGTCTGTCAGGCTCTTGTAATGTAATGTGTCTGATATGAAGAGTTTGTGCAAATGCCTTGCTGTTTTTAAAATTTGCTTGTTCAGTTATTTTGCAAGAAATAAATGTACAAAAGCATGTGAATCTACAGTTTTGAAGTCAGAAGGTGGTCATATTAGTGTCTGACTGTTACGTTAAAACTACTTCTGTTCTCATTAAGGTTATGCTTCCTACTTCTGATGTAACAATAAGGGTTATGGGCTATGACTTGGGTGTAGTAGTTCTTACAGTCAGTTCAGTTAAGTCTCTGAAATACTGCTGTGCCCAGAGAAGCCTTTTTTAATAGCTTGTCCTCTGTTCTGCATAACAGCTTTTGCTTAAGTTTACTTCCAAATTTATATGTTCACATGAGCAGACTTTCAAAGATAATAAATCAATTTAATAATTCAAGCTATGTCATAATGTTAAAGGTCTGACATTTGGACGTGTGACTAGTAAAAATAACTTGTGGCTGAAGTGAGCTGCTAGTGAGGAATTGCAAACTTGCATTTTCTAAAATGATATTTCACAAAAACTGCTGGTGAAAAATAAAGAAACAAGCTCTGTGTAATGCTGAGATTAAGACCCGTGTTTGACTGTTGATAGAAACTTGTTGTGGTTGGCTGTAAAATATTAATTAAGCATATGTAGTTGTCTCCTACAGCAGAATGACATATCTTCATGTTCTTTTGGAGCTAAACAACTTGACAGTTATCCCTAACAAAGACTGTTTATGAATTGTAAAGTATGTATTTGTGTGTAGCAGTGTATGCTGTTAGATTGGTGGGAGTTCTTAATATGTTCTGGTAACTCCCATAGCTGATATTAAGTGTTGGATCTCAATGTTTCCCTACCAAAAGCAGTTGCTTGCCTCTTTAAGTGAGAACTTAAGCTCTTGAGAACTAACCTGGGAAAGAAGACACGTAGATTTCATTTTTTGTGCTAATAATGATATTGAATATTTTAAAAACCAAACAAAACCCACACAAGCACACAAAACCTCTCAAACCCAAAGCCAACAATAAACTACACTACAAAACCACTTAATGCTAAGTTTTCTCAGGTGAAGATCTAAAATTAATAGATTAAGCAAATGTTTCTGAAAGTGGCATAGTTTCTACTGTGAAGCCTATCAAATTAATGTTTACATGGGGGGAAAAAAAACACACCTGCAAAACAAGCAGAAGAATTATCAATAAAACCCTTTAATCTGACCATGTCATCTGATTCCTCAAAGTAAAGGGATATATGTAAGAAGCATAAATACCAGAGTTCATCAGAAGAAACCTATTTCATGAGAAATAGTTCTTCAGCTCATGTACTGCTTGAAGACTACTTTTCTGAGGGGGAAAAATAGCTAGACGTAAGAGCCTGTTGTTCTATATAAAGCTAAGACTTACTTTTCCTTTCAGAATCCTTGAATATTCTTTTTATAAACAAAAAGCGCAATAACTTTCTCCCTGTCCCATCATCAGACTCCCAACTCAGTCCCATCATCCCCTTTCATATCTTTTCCATGTCATGCTTTCTAGATTTGCATAGTGTCTGGAGGTATGCCATACTTGTAGTGAGAGGTAACAAGAGGAAGAATGGCATAAATTCTCATTTCTTCCTAAAATAACTGACTTACTGCTATCAAACAAACAGATATTATTTTCTCTAGATAAGTTCCTTCAGGAAAATAAAAAAATGCCAGACAGCAGCTTTAAAAATTTGCTAATCCTGCTTGGAATTCATTTGATGCGCAACCTAGATCACTTCATGATACTAATGGGTATGTGGATACAAATCTGAAAAAGAGAAGTCCTGGGGAAGAAGCGTGCTTCTATTTCATCTGATAGCAGTGCTGCTTTCTTACATTAGATTCACAGTTTTTTCATGAAGTTGTACTTTACAATAAGAGGGTTGTGTTCTCAGCTAATGAAAGTGAGAAGTCTGTTTGAATTGTTTAGCAACTTGTTTTTTAAATCTGTCTAAAATTTGAACATACAGAGAAGTATATAGTGATGGTTAATGGTGTGTTTCCTGAATGTGCTGGAATACAGCTAGTGATAGAAAAAAGGAAGCATTGAAGTGCAGTTGCTTTATTTCATAAATATTTTATATTTCTCATTTCATCATGTATATAGTATACTCTGTTACATATGCACATGCATATTTTTCTGAGAAATGTTTCTGTGACATATTCATTTGTATAACATACATGTTGAATGCTGTTAGCCACCAAAGGAGAGAATTGCCTCTTGTTGAAATATTGCTGTTCTGCCAATCTAAGA
>VZTT01028831.1:0-31841 GCA_013400855.1 Buphagus erythrorhynchus | reverse complement strand
AACAAAAGTTCTCACCTCTGGCTGCATCTGCTGTGTTTCATGGCACTGGCTGGTACCTGACATCAGGGAGAGCAGGGACACTCTTGAATAGTGTGCTTGCATTTATTCAGATATTGAAAGTGATGCTTCTCTTCCACCTCCCAGGCACCTGGGGATTTCAGAAATGAGCTCATATACTTTGCAGGCAGTAATATAGCCTTGTTCAAATCCTTCCAGCCTTCAAGCTGCACTGAAACAAAAGCTGATCAGAACTTTACTTTCACTTAAATCATACCAGCATCTCAAGCAGTGTTTGGTAGTCTTTGACTCTGCTTAACTGATTACTGCTGAGAAAGAGTAATTGCAAATGGCTAGGAAATAACATTTCAGGCTTGCATTGCAGCTGATTTTAAACATCAGACTGAGAAGTGCAATGTTAGCTCTTTGCATGGAGAATACTGCTTAAAGAAATGTTGTTTTCTCTAGTTTTGTTACTGCTTAAAATTTTTCTCATTTCTTAGAAAAAGAAAGCATAATTCTGATTTCAGTGAAATGCATCTACTGAGGTTGCTTGTCTCTTAGAGCTATTGTTCACTCGGGTTCCTGTTTATAATTGGATGTGTCCCAAAAAAACATTTTGTGCAATTTGTTCAGTAACTTAATGAAGAAATTCCATTTATGCAGGTTCTTAGTTTGTCTCTCTTCAGCATCTGAAGGCTAGACCTTTATTCCTGTTATGACTCGTACCACAAAGAAAAATCTATTTGAGAACATTACATATTCTGCCTCCCATTCCCACAGTGATGTTATGCTTTATTGGAGTTGAAAGTGTTATTTAAAAGGATGGTAGGGTTAATATATGCACTTTTGCTGTTGTGATGAGCAAGTGGAAGAGTAGAGTGTGCCTGTGACATGTAGGCAGAAGGGATGTACAAGCCCTGTGTGTACACGATTTAAATACAAGAACTTTGTCATCTGATTTTTCATCTAAACCCATAACCAGTTTATCTGATCTCCTTTAACTGCTTTTATATATTTAGAAAAAAAATGCCCCTGAAACAGTTAACATGAAGATTAAGTTTGTTATTGAAGTTTGTATTGCCAGGGCTTCCTCTTCATCCCTCTGTTCTGAAGCAGTTTTTTTTGGTTCTGCTATAAGGTAAAATCCTGTGTGTTCTGGGTAATGAAGAGGTAAAGTTGCTGGTTTTGTGTTCTGAATGATTTATAAAAGCTGTTAAATGTAACGAGCAAAGGCAGAATACAGTGGTAGCTGTAGTGTAAAAATATTACCAAATGATATAACTGTCAAATTAATTAAATTCAGTGTGATATAAATTGGGCATAGTTGTATGCAAATAGATGTTCAGGCACTTAACTGCTTGGTTGTAACTAGTATGTCCAACTGAGGCCAAGTAACTATTTCAGGAAAGAGTGCAGCATTTGCATTTGTTATAAACTCCATGAGGTTAACAGAGCTGAAATTCTATTTCTGGCAATTTGGCCTAAGTTGTCAACAAAAATTAAAATTACTACCAGCACTTCATAACAATCCTTTCTGTTCTGGATCGTGGGCTTGTATAAATTAGTGTAAATCCACAGAAAGCAAATATATATCCTGTGGAGAGAGACTTGGGTGTGAGGAGTGTGGACATGGAGTGGTTTTATTACCAGCTTTTATAGACATTCTTGACACATCTAACTGGTAACAAATCTCTCAAGCTCCATCCTAAGCTGTTTTTTTTCCACTGTCACTGTTTCTAAAGCTGTGCCATCCTGCTGGCTGGAAACCCATTTCAGGTGTCCAATCTAAATTACTGCAGTCCTTTGCTCCTCTGACAGTATTTTCCTCTGGCTGCTATCACCTTCTTAGCCTTCACTTTGTCACATTTTCTCTTCCTCTAAGGGAGGATCTCCTTTCTTCTGGTTGCCACTGGTGCTCTCCTCTCTAACAATTGGATTTCCTCTGTCTCAATGCCAAAACCACTGATATTGGTATGATGCTGTATTATCTATTCAGCTTGAATATTGTGATTTGTAGCATTACCCCACAGCTCTTTGTGTGATGGGGTTTGTTAACACTAGACATTCCTGTGAAAGCCACCATCCTGCCTTGTGAAGAGCAGCAGCCCAATGAAAGACATAATGGCACAGACAATCATAACACTTTTTTTTTCTTTTTGATAGCAAACCCATAGTGCTTTACTATTGCAAGAATTATATTAACAGAGCTAGCTACAACCTGTTTTAGAAGCTGACATTTATTTGATTAAAATTAAACAAAGTCTTTTGTTATTTTCCTGTTCTTCACTGCTAGAAAATTGTTAATATTCTACAGGAGACCAAGAGGACTACTCTGTGAAAATATGAGAGGTACGAATGGAGAGAATTAACAGGAATGGCAAGTAGATTCATTATTGATAATGTTGTATTGGAAGTTCAGAGAATTCATCTCTGACTGGAGGAGGAGGCTGTCAGACTGCACCTGCAGAGCTTTTCTTTTTGAGGCCAGGTATTTCATGACTTTGGAGAGCATACTAGCTGTGTTTTCTAACATACAGCATAAAAATTGAAGTGGTTCAGTATATAGCTCTGTAGCGACCTCAGATGCTTACAAAACATTTTATTTGAACAGGGGGACATTAACTACTTGAAAAGCATGGGAAAGCCACTAAGAACTTGAGTAAAAGACAACATTAGATATTCCCAGAACAACAGATCTTCAAACCTGTTTAATTTTCCATACTAACCAGCCAGGAGATGTCAAATATCTAAAGTTTTTGATAGCCTCTCCTGTGAGTTCTTCTAAGCAAGATAGATGAATACAGTTTGATAACAATATAGTGAAATGAGGTCAAGACTTATTGTGAAATGAACCTCAGAGAACAATTATAAATGATTGTCAGGATGGGAAGGCTGTACCATACAGGTGCCCCAGTGGGCTGCCCAGGTACTACTCAGTGTTCTCTTTAAGGCAGAATCTGTTCATAATATCTGCAGGTGATATTAATGTGAGAGCCTGTATGAAGAAGATTTAACATTTAGGAAAAGCTTGAAGAGTGGAAGAACTAGTCTGCAATTCTTTTAAGGGTAAATAAAAAGAGCTAGCCCTGGGTACAGGTGATATTCAGTGCACCAGGGTGGGGAAGAGCAGGGTGGGCAGGTGCTCTGGGGATGGGGATGTGAAGGGCCCTGAGTGAATCATAGGTCAGAGGGGATCACAGGACTCTTATTAAAGCTCACAGTGGGAATTTCAAGTAGAAAATTACATCTATGAAATCATCCTTCCCTCTCCAGCAACTAGTAAGGGACTTCATCTGCCAGTCCCTCACCTAGTCATGAAAAAGGGGGCATTGCTGAAAGAGTACCTGCATGCCTATTTCTATATTAATTTCCTATTAATCAACTGTTTTGTAAAATGTTTTTGCTAAGATCTAACACTTCAAGAAAAAGAACTCAAGAATTTTAAGCCAAGATGCATCAAGCATTTCAGACAATAAATCTGAGGGAAAGGTTTCACAAAGATGTAAGGATTCTCACATCTCAGTGTGACTAAATTTTCTACATCAAAAAGACTTGAGATTTCTGTTTTGCCGATCCCAAAGACTTGATATTTCTGTGTTGTCTACACCAGACAAATATTGAATATTAAACATTGCTTGAGCAAATCACATGCAGGTGAAAATCATCCGTGATCATTAGCTTAAAGTCACTGTTCAAAATTCTGAACCTTGCTTATTTTAAACTGATGAGCTGGTTATTATTTTTCCCTTATCACTTCTTATAACTGATATTTTTCCTCCAAGTGTGGATTTTATTGTTCAGTTTCTTTGTAGTATCAATAGTAAAAGTCCTTACCTAGTGCTTAAATCATTATTTTAACAGATTTTCTTGCATGGAATTATCTTGTTTTCCAAGACAAGCTGCTTAGGTTCACTGAAGATGAGGGAATCAAAAGTATGCTTGGAGACATATGGTTGTTTTCAAACTTGTACCTAAGTCCTTGCCATGCTTTGCCAAAGAGTGGGCACGAGTGTGTTCCTCAAGGCTAGCACCAGAGCAGAGCTATCCTGGGTCCCAGAGCTATTATCCTGCTGTGCTCCTCAGTGCTGCAAACCCTGTGCTCACATCCCTCTGGGGTGCATGGTCTGGCACAAACACAACCACAGCAGCTGCACCAGTGCCAAGCCACAGGCTTTTAGAGGGTTAGCCACTATTTATAAATGCACCTGCTCTAAATATAATTAAGGTCATTTAGTTAAGCACCTGCAACCTGCATCTCAAAAGCACAGCCTCCCTGGTGATCCTGTGTGTGCTGGCTAATGATAATGATAATTTCTGAGGGTTTCAGGCAGAGGTAAGCAGTCAGTGAACATTTCCAGCTGCAGGGAGGTGAGCACAGAGATGCCATGGTTCATACACCACGCTGGCCCTGGGGGCACGAGGGCTGAGGGACATGGGGACAATTGTGGCCAGTGCTTAACTACAAAGGTTCTAGAATTTTCCAAGCATGCATTTATGTGTATTTGAAGTGGTGTTTGAACTGAGCTCTTTGGGCTAGAACTGCAAATATGTCAGGGGAAGTAATGCTGATTGCTGTAATTTCTCATTTTTGGCCTTGTATAGGTAAGGCTAATTAGGTTTTGGGACAAAATAAGGTTTCCAAGGAACTTCTGTGAGTGTAGGACTTGGATCTAATTTAATGCTATGATTTTATTCACACTCTGTGTGATATTTGTTACCTGCTATTGATGATTTTGGAAAGTGACAAAGTAGTTTAAGTGCTACTCCAATATTTGCAGAAGCTGAGCTCTTTGCAGGAGGGAGCTGAGGGCCCTGCTGGAGGCCATGGTAGGAAGATTGTGGATTGAAGAGTTTAATCTGTCTTTTCTCACATCATGCACAACTACAGACCCTGCCTACTGACTTTTCTTTTTTTTTGTTTCTATGACAGAATTAAAAAAAAAAAATCCAAGAATGCTCTGTAGCATAAGGAATAAGGACATAGAAAAGAGGGTCCTTTTTATATCCCTGCTACTGTCTTGCTGTGCAGCCCTGGATAAATGAGATTTTCTCTCTATGTTTACTGTTCCCTTCCCTTGGCTTTTTAAATGGGCAGGGTCCTGGGAGCAGGGACTGTGTCTCTGTCCTTTTATAACATGGACCCTTTAAACCCACATTTGAATTTTGCACTGAATTAGTCACACATGAGAATCATGCACTACTCTACACTTGATTGTAAACTAAAATATAAGTCAGTAAAGAAACTGCAGTCATTAAACCGAGAAATAAAGACAGAAGTAAACATTTCTGTTTCTCAGAAATTAACCAGGTAAAATATATTGTTCCATTTGTGGTTCATGGATTACAATGCAATTGACAGTTAAAAAACATGTAGACTTTTAAATATAGTTAAATATCTCAATAAAACAATGTAAATTAGAGTTGTATAAATTTAAGTGGGACTTGCTTATCTCTTCTTTCATGGTCTGGTGGCTTCAGAGCCTGATATTTTTTTCAAAATAGTGGAACTGTGGCAGAAAAAAGCATAGTGCTGCTGTGAATAAAATCTACTGTTGTTTCCCAATGAGGCTGTGTTGTCAAGAAGCTCTGAAAGAGCTTAGGAAAGGACAGAGGAAGGAAATGACTACAGATTAAAAAAAGCCCAAACACAATGATGATGGTTACCATAAATTATTTCATCCATTAGAAGTAGAAACAACACCTTCACCACTACTGTGAGAATTTTCCTGCTTAACAGTTCCTGGTTTTATTGTTGTTTTCCTTGATGATTATGGCTGCAAGGTTTGTGGTGTTAGGAATGCACTGGGCAGTGTCATTGAAGCAGCTCACCTGTGCTCCTGAGGCAGCTGCTGTCCCCTAGTGCTGCTTAGCTCCAAATCAAACCCTGTGGGCTGACACTCTGCACAATTTCTCTTTTTGGACAGTCTGCAAAACACCATTTACCCTGGGCCAGCACATGCATTGCAGCCAGATGTGAATCTGCAAGAGTCACTAGAAAGGAAAAGAATCCTTCTGCCTTTTGAATTCAGGGCAAAACAGTTTAAGAATATTATTATTATTATTAAAGATTTACGAGTAGTTAGATGATCAGGATTCTGGCTTTGATCAGCAAATATTCCCTTGTCTTGTGCCTCTTTCAGCCTCCTGACATTTAAATTACAACCAGAACCCCAGGGGCTCCCCAAGGGCATGATTCAGCCTGGAGCCTTCTGTTTGAGCCCTGGGGAGCTCAGCCTGGGGCTCACCAGGGATCTGTGCTCAGCTGCTGACGACACTGGGGGCTGAGGCTGTAATTCAGATCTCCTCTCTGCATATTTAGATTTCATTAAAGAAATGGCTAGACAGAAACTGATTGGAACATCTTGATGTGAACAAGCAGATTTTGTCACTATAATGCCCAGCAGAAACTGTAAATTGTTTGTTGCGTGCATTAGGAGATGAATGCTGGCAAATGCCAGCTGTGAATTCATGAGGGAAATAGAAATATCTGTTTTTCTGGCCAGATGTCAAATCCCTTTCTTGGATCATGTATAAGCTTTAAAGAGAAGAGACACTGGTTTTGAACTCAGACCTAATATCAAGTGAAGAGGGAAGAGACATGGAAGGAAAAATGCATTTGAGAATTGCCAGGTGAGTTCTGCTGTGAGCTGTACTCCACTGCAATCAGAACTCTGGACTACTGATTTTATATATCTGGAGTGCCTGAGGGAGGAAATCTAGAAAGGTTTTGAATAAATTATCTCTTGTCTACAACTAACAAATGCAGGAAAAGGACTTCAAAGAAAAATATTTCCATGCTGATGTTGCTTTAAGAAGTGTAAAGGTAAAAGAGATTTCAAAAACAGGAAACTAGAAAAATGAGCTATAGTCTTTCAAAATGCTGGTACCTGTGGGAACAGCAAGAGGAAGCAGAAAGGCACTGAAACCCCAGGAAAATGTGCCAGTGATCAGAAAATTCAGTGTGGTAGTCTGGAAACCCCAACATTGCACCAAGCAGTGTGTGTGAATGGACAGGGACATGCCACTCATCCTGGCAGCAATGGCCCGTGGTGGATGGATAATGTCTCCATAAGATCATCAGTTCAGGAACAACAAATTTCCCAGCTGACAGAAGGAAAATTGCTGCTCTTCTACACAATCACACATCCCATCTAAAGGTGCATGCCTCAAATGGATGTAGTATTACTCCTCAGAGGAATTGCAGCTTTTTCTCCAGGAGCTGCAGTGACCAGGCAAGGTGTCCCAGGGTGCAGGTGGAAGTGAGCCCCATCTCCCAGTGGGAATGGCCCTGGGACATCAGCTGCCAATCCCCCCAGCCACCAGGGTGCATGCAGGGGATGCACCTGGCTCTGCTTCCAGGAGCACTGAGCTGCAGCAACACAGAGATCATGGCAGAAATACACACGAGGTGCCAGAATGTATGGAGAGCACCTCACTGAAAAGGGAATTTAGGGCCAGAGCTGCTTATGCTGTATTCATTTTCATGGTATGTTAAATTATTTTATTTTTTGAGTTAGAGAGCAAGTTTTAGAGCAAAGGAACTGATTGTCATAGTGAATGTAAGGATAAACCACCACCTCTTAAAAGGGCTCTTTTCCCACACCTCTACTTGAGGTAGCATGTGGGAGACAAGTTGGAATTTTATGGTTTTTTTTTTTTTAATCTCTTCTTTTTTCTATTTTTATCATTGGCATTGAGAGGGATTCACAGATTTGGCAGGCAGAAGTCAATCGGGGCCACTGCTATTTTAAGCCTTAAAAATTATCTCACAAAATCAAGAACATAAATTAAATACACATTTTCTCATTTGGAAAGTGTCAAAGGTTAAAAGACATACAAATGCACATCACTTCTCCGTGTAGATTTTGTAAGGCTTGAGCATATTTTGCCAGCAAAAGGAAATTTTAGAAAAGGAGCTGCATGTTTAACTGAACATACTGTCTGGGAACTCCATGGAAGTTGTTTGCATTTAACAGCTTCTATTCATAGGAGTTCTAAAAAAAAAAGCCCTTGTAAACCTTTAGGTTTGAGTGAGTGATAGTGTGGTACTTAGATGCCAGTTGGGGTTAAACCATGATGTATTACGTTTTTTAGCTGGTGATTTTATACTTCTTTTTTTTTTCAGGCTGAATAGGCATAAAAATATCACAGTTTTGAGAAAATTAGGTTTTTTAATCAAATATATTCAGGTAATGTTGTTTCTGCATAATTTCTTGCATGGAAATAGTAAAAAAATCAAGCTCTTATCTGATTTTAAAATAGTTGTTGACTGGAAAAGGACTTATTCTGAAGACCAAGTTTCAAACTGAATGGCTGTTACTGTATAAAAATTGTCTAGTTGTTTTAATTTCTTTATTGGGTGTAACAGCACTTTTAGGGGAAAACAGTACACATGGAAATGTGAAATCTAGTCTATGTAATTTTCCACTGATACAACAGCTACATTTTCTTTTTGGAAAAACTGCTGTCAGTGATGATTTATACCTGAATATTGAGATGAAGAATGTAAACAGGCCAAACTTATGTAAAAACAGAGACTTTAAATAATGAATAAATAATGAATAGTCATACACTCCCTGATGTCTTGTCATCAAAACATTTGTGATTTTTCTTATTTTCACTACTTGTTTCAGTTCTTGTGAAGAGCAGTGGAAGGAATATTCACAATATTGTCCTCAAGCTGCATGCTGGCTTTGTGTAACACTGGTTAAAATGGGTTTGGGAGCAGTTTCCTGAGGTGCAAGTGCTGTGTAGTGCTTCAATTCCACTGACTCCTTGTTCTGAGCTTTTCCAAGAGCTGTGGATGTGTTGTGTCCATCACAAGAGCTGTGGATCTGTTGTGTCCATCACACACCTCTGGTCCCCATTGGGAGAGTTCTCTGCTGAGCTTGTCTGCCTGGTGTAAAATCAGAGGAGAGAGGCTGAGCTGCCTCCTGCTGTGGCTGGGCTCTGCAGGAGCTGGGGGATGATCCCTTGAAGCCATCTGCCATGGCACCTCAGGATGATTTCTGTCCTGGGAGACACACACAGTGAAACACGAGGCAAAAGCAGCTTTTCCCAACATCTGCCTTCCACTCCCATTTAATGATGGACCTCAGAGGAGGGGGGGGCATCAGGGAATGAGGTGGGGCTGTTTTATTAAAATGTTTGATCTTTGCTGTGGAGTCACCACCATGGCACCCCTCCATCTAGAGAATTGTTTGGTTTGAATCTCACTTAGAGCCATTTTACCTTGCAGAAATGCCAGAATAAATATACATGTTATGAAGGTGCAGCTAAGGCAGGGATCTAGCTCATCCTGTTATCTTGCTGTATTTTGGAAATAGTACAGTAGTGAGCCAGGCCCTTTAGTTTTTATTTGTAAAGTTTCCAGCTTGAGCTGGCATTTTGTTACAAAAAGAAAATCTGTCTGAGCCAGTCAAAAAAACCCAAAACCCCTTGGCTTGCTGGTGACTGTAAATAGATACCACTTAATGTGGAACACTGCAACTGAATGTTTGCAGGCATTCACACTTAATTCTTGTTTAATTAATGACATCATAAAAACAACTAAAGGCTCAAAGTTTCTGTTTTAAATATATTCTGAGATATAGGAGTGTACAGCTGTAGAATACCACCTATTTGTGGACTGCTCAACAGTCTTCCCTTCTAAATCTGCTAAGGGATATTGTTGATTATTTCTGTTTCCTCTGTTCATCTCCTCATTTTTGGCTATAAATAGGTACCATATGCTGAAAGAGCTGATGGGCTTCACTGTAGCTGTTTCTGATGTTACTGATTCACAGAATTGTAAAACAGCAATATCTGAACTAACATGTTGCCCAAACTTAGTGGATTTGAATTTTAGACTCTGGTAATTCTAGTGTATTTATTAATTTATTAAACACCCCAAATTTATAAGGACAAAAATATTCAGTTCTAAGGGGGGGGGGAGGGGAGAATAAACCAGCCCTGTTATTATTGGTTCACTTCAAACTCCCCAAATTACACAGTTCAATCAATGAGGCTGTAAATGCCCTTTTTCTCATTTTCATTATATTGTTAATGTCTAAGAGATGTCTAAGGTCCCTGCTTGTTTGAGTTAAATTGCAAAATCCTGCACATTGCATACAAGCACCTTGTCCCTACAAGAGACTGAGTGCTGCTAGCATGCAGAACAGGTCTACCAGTAGCTGGAGAAAGTAGCAAAAAAAAAATTGAACCCCATGAGAATTTTCATTTTCTGATGGCTGAGGTTGCCCTAGCTGAATTAGCATTTTAGAATTTACACTGGGATAATCCATGCAGCAGTTAATTTCAATGTTTTACTGCTATAGCAGTGTAAATCCTAGTAAATTAATTTCTATAATGCTTGAGATGATTTTTTTAAACATTCTCTCTCTCATTCATATTTAATAAGCTCTGAAAATCTGCATTAGGACATCTATGTAAATTTCTTGGTCTTTTACTTGTGAGCAAAGGCAACTATTGATATTTAAACAGAAGGTTACAAAGAAATTAATGATACTTAATTAGCCATTTTCTAACTGACAGACCTCTTTTCCTTAGGTAGATTCTCTCCAATTCTGTTTTCAAAATGCCTTCTCACTTGAGACTGGTGTTCATGGCTAAATAATCTAAATCTTGAGGGGCATGTCCTTTAAATAATATTTTGATATAGTGCCTCTTTTTTTCCCTTTTGATTTAACAAATCAGGAATTTTGCAGAAACTTTTCTGCTGAGCTGTGTTTATAACTTCTTGCTAAATGTGCTGTTTTGGAGAAGCTGTAGTCTCCACTGGGATGCAGCTGCGATTGCAAGAGGAAAAGAAGGAATTCAAAGATTCAACTGATCATCAATCACAGGGATGCCTGTGCACAGCACTGGAAGAGAACCATCCTACTTCCACCCTGTTTTCTTATAAATTTGTCCATGATGTGCCTGAGAAGGGAATAATAATTTAAAATAACTACCTGGTGTAGTTATATCCAACATTTTTCCACTCTGATTTTTGATCCTTACATTTCAGTCTCCTAGCTCAGGCAAAGGGCAGAGTTATAGTTGTGCATCACACTCACCTTGTTCCTGCTTAGACAAAAGCAACATAATGCCAGTGAATTATTTTGGAGGCAGAATATAAAACTCATAGATGTAAATTAATTAAAAAGAAAATGAAGCAAAGTGGAGGGCCGTAGGATGAATATTTAAAAGTTTAAAAATGTCTTTCTCCTGCAAAGTCATGAACTCTGTATTTCACTTTCATAACTCCATTTATCCAATTATTCTAGCTTGAAAATGCTAAAATCTGCAGAGAACCCATAAAATTTAATTTCACATTTATTCCTGTGCAGTGTTATTAAACACTGACATATTCTGAATGTGAGGCTGCAGAACATTTTTCTGCAGAGAATGACCAAACCTCTTGGGGTAAAAATATTTGCTACTGATAAACAAAGCTGCATGCACCATCTTCCCAAGGTTTTAGGTTTTATTTTTAGTGTTTCTAATGGTGAAAACTACTGTTAACCACCATTCTACTTGTGTCCTGCCTTAGTTAACCCTCTGGGAAAGATGTCATGGGAGCTGCTGCCCCTCCAGGGGTGTAGAGGGAACAGAGAGGGAATGCAGGGAATATGAGGGGTAGGGAGGGGAATTTTGTGATTGGGAAAGAGGGCATAGAGAGAGGCAAAATCAAGAAAAAGAAGTGTGCAGCTGGCAGGAGCAGGCTAAGACTAGGAGCATGGAGTTCATGAGCAGGAGTGGGCTGAGTTAGTCTACAAAGAAGGAAAAATTGATAGTATTGCAAGGGGTCAAACAGGAAAACCAGGAAATTTCTTCTCCAGATATCAGTGGATAAGCCTGCAAGCAGAAAAAATGGATAGCAAGGAGTAAGGCTTGAGAAATTTAGGCATTTTTTCCCTTCTAGTGTATTCACAGGACTGGGGATTTATTATGAAAAATAATTGGTAAAAATTGTTGTAAAATTAGATATTATCTACTAAATTTCCAAAAAGGATGTTAGACTGGAGAGTTGATCTAATGTTGTCCAGAGCTATAGAGAATAACACACTGATATCAACGAGATAAGAAATGCTCTACTCAGCAATCTAGCAAGAGAGACTGGCATCTCTGACTCTCCTCAACCAGTTGCCCCAAAAAAAGTCTCTACAAGAAAAAGAAAAAGCATGGACAGGCATTTGTGTAGGATGAATGCTCATGAAGATTGTCTATACACTTCAAAATTTTCATACTCTCAGTCACAGGGCTTACCAGAGGGGACTGCTTATATTCTTTTCAAAGAGTGCTATGGTAAAGGACTTTCTGTACATTTTTGTAATGTACCTTTTGAAATGTGTTGTCAGAAAGAATAATTGTTTGGCAAACCTTCTGAAAAGATAATACGTTCAAAAATTTCACTCCTTATGGGGAGTTTAATGAGAGCCTTTATTGACCCAATTTAATCAAACCTTGTACTTCCCCCTTTTATTGATTAAATTTTCAATAGGAAACATTACAGCTGGTGATCAACGGTTGTAATTTAGAAATGAATTCTTCCCAGGCTGCATAGCTCAGAGATGTCCCTGCCATCCATGCTGTCACTGCAGTAGGTGTGGTACTTGGGTTTAATGTTGTCAAAAAACATTTCATATAAACTTTGATTGCTTTGTAAATGGGGAGGAGACTGTCAGGGCCCTGAGGGCACTAATGTGCTTTCCTTGCCCTCAGCAGCCTCACCTGGAGAAGAAGAAGATAAAAAGGAGATTAAAAGAAAAATTGAGCATGAGGGAGCAGAGGAAAGCAGTAAGAGAATAAAACCAATTTTGTTTGAGAATAAAAAAAGAAACAAGCAGACATATAGTTAGTGCAGAGAGAAGGTAGCAACATAAATACCTTCACTTGTGTGACTCATTTGCTCTTTCTTTGCTGGCAGATTGTGCTTTAATTATGTCTCTGTGAATCAAATAGTGGTGAACTGTGTATATTTGAAATACATAGATGTAGTTAATTACTGAAGAGGTACCAGTGTCCTACAGCCACCCCTTTGCATCTGTTCCCTCCCCATTGTGGTATTTAGTATAAGTAGAAACACCACTGGGCTTAGTTCTGGGTGTTGGTGACTAAGTGTTGAATTTTTCCTGCCAAAGGTCAGGGACTGCACTGGCAGCTCTGCCAAGGCAAATCAGTCTGCAGCTGATTCCCAGTGTGTGTGTTTGATACCACTGGATGTAAGGAAAAACTCTTCTATTTGTTGAAACATCACATTGAATGATTTATGGCAGACAAGTAAAGATGCATATGTGAGGCTCTCTAAGTAGGACTGGTGTCAAAGGAAAATATTGAGGGGAAGAAAAAGATTGCAAATTTCTTATTAGTTTTATTTATGCACACAAACCTTGAAATATTAATGGAGAATGCATAAGTAATTGATGGGTTGCATATAATTTTTCATTATCTTTATGCTGAGATAAGCAGGAAAGTCATTTGACAGGAGGCACAGGCACATTACAACCAAAAAACTGCTGTAGATTAGGCCTGGAGTTGCCCAGCTGCTGAGAGTGACTGAGCACCCCTTACCCAGAGCAACTCTCAGGACTTTCCTTGAGCCTTATGGGTCTTTTCCTGGTCTGATCAACCTTGATATCAAATGCTGGGTCAGTTTTTCATCTCCTATTTAAAGCAATGAATTGAAGGTATACTTTTAAAGCAGTTTAACAGCTGAAATTAAAACTAATTCATATCTCAAGGGCAAATAGAAATCTATTAATATAGGGTATTAAAGCTCTGATAGATTTTAATGCCTGACTCATGATTTTTGTGAGTGCTGGGATTACCAGCAGACACATGTCTGAGTTGTGGAACAGACTCTCTGGAGGGTGCAGGAGGTGGAATGCATTAGCAGAGTGGGAAGCAGCATTCAACAAGGGCTTCTTTTCTCCTAAGTTAAGAATTTTTTCTTTTAGAATAGGAAAAATAGGCAGAAGGGGAAGATTTGAAAGGATTGAAATGCTAGGAACGCCATCTTAATTCTAATTTATTTAATTGGGGTGAGTTCTGGCAGGGCAGCCAAGCTGGAGGCCTCTGTGCTGGATGTCCCCAGGTTGCTTTCCCCAGTCTGAGCTCACTGCACTGAAGGTATCAACACACCCTGAACCATGAGCCTCTCATGTGCCAATCTGCAAAGAACTACCTGGGTTTCCATATTTCTGTGTTGGGAGAGAAAACTGCTGAGCCCCAGGAGTTTGCTGGTGTAGATCTCAAAGGACTGTGACAAACCCTGGACTGCTGATGCTCTCCTGCCTCCTCTTCAGCTCTTTTCCATTGCTGGCAGTGCCATTCTGGCCCAGATCAATCCATTCTCTTTAGCCCAGGTGCCCCTCCTGTTGGATAGAATCCCAGTGTCTGCATTTCCAGCTGAAGGAGAGCAAGAAATACCTTTTATTTTCCTGCAGGCTACTGTACCTGTTGACCTTTTCAACTTCTGAATCTTTAGCTCTCCCCTATTCTCTGATGTTAGGCATGAATAATTAAAAGTCTGGGGAGAAAAGAACACAGGAAATTCTCTGGTTTTTATTTTAAATGCCACTGCTGCTTTGATGATAATTTTAAGATTTGCATATCTCTGGATTTGGTTTGGTTTATTTTTTGTTTCTTAAGCTATCCTATAAAAAGGACAGTGCACTGGTGGTCAGGAGGCTCATTTCTCTACCAGCACCATATCAGCCTTCCCACAGTCAACACCTCATTTCTCCTGTTGATAAAACTGTCTGATAGTTTGTACCAAATCTTGCCAGCAAAGGCCTTGGGGAGCTATAATATCAGAAACTGTTTCCTCCTGATGTTTTTGATACTGGCTGATCTGAGGCCACAGATCTGCTGCTGCTTTTCCTGGTGGCAGTGCTGATGGTGGCTGTTGGTTTCCTTTCCCAACAAGCTGTGCTAGTATGACTTGGAGGGCAATTTGTTTAAACTATTTCATTACTTTAGAGATTATTACTATTATTATTATTGTTGTTGTTGTTATTATTTGCACTATCTTTATTATTATAGAGTATATCCATATTATTATAGACTATGGTATTATAGTGTGTCAGTGCAGTCAGAAAAGCATTTTCTGAAGGCAATTCATCCCAATTAATCCCTGATAGTGACTCATTTGTCTCATTTGTTTAGGTTAAATGCAAAATTTTATGTTGATGTTTAAGCATTTAGAGTTGGTTGAAATTTGTGTCTGTGTAGAGCATTGGCTTCAAATTAAAACACCATGTTACAATATTGACCCTATCCTTCTTTCCTCTGTTCCAACCTGAGTGTCCATATTCTCAGGAATTCTGAGTGGACACTACAGAAAAGCAAGCAGCCAAAACTCAGACTAATATTTTGCAAGTTGTCTCTTTTATAGAAGGCTTATTCAGCCACTTCTGAACAGGGTGTCTGTTCTGTGCTTCCTACCTGGATTTTGTCAGAAGTGAAATGATTGCAGTGGCTTCACTCCTACTCCTTCACCTGCAATCTCACATCTTTTGCATAAGAGAAAATCTCAGCCAGTACAAACATCCCTGTCCACCCTTTTGGGGTACACATTCTTTTATCTCAGGTACTTGCAGGAAAAAATCTCAGTGAAGTGCACAGTAGCCTGTAATATAACTGTGAGAGTTTTGCTTTGCTTAGTAGTTAAGTTGCCCGTTCAAAAGGTCGTGAAGATTTTTATATGTCTCTCTTGCCTATAAACTGTATCAAAAACCCTTCCAAATTCAAAGCTGCCATATGGGTTTTTACAGTCTAGGGATGTTGCCAAATTAGCCCTAAATCTTCATTATTTATTTTGACTGCTTAGGAGCCATCCTTTGGTATCTTTCTTCACTTCTTCCTTGCTTACAGCTTGTGCTGTCTCCACTGCATGTTGCACTGTAGAGTGAGCCCTGCTCACCCTTGCTGCTTCTCTGAAGGACTCTGCATCCAACAGGATTATTTTCTTACAGAATGTTTAAAAAGATACAAAAATCCTAACCCAAAGTTGTTAACAGGTTTGCTATCTCCTCCACTGGGCTCAGGATTGTCCTCTTTTATTTCAAAATATGTTAGATTAAGTGCAAAGCTTTTTTTGACAGCCTGGACTAGTTAGCAGTTTATAAGCACCTCTTTCCCTGGCTGGGCTGACTTAGCAGGCACCTTTGCAATTCTGGGTAAATACAATGAACCATTCAAGTGGAAAATCATTTTAATAAATAGCATTTTAGTAAAACCTTTGATTTGCCCTGTGAATCCTTATTAATGAAAATAAATCTCCATTACCCTCTCACTTGGCCCTACCTTCCTGTTTGGTAGAATTTTTTTTTTTTTTTCAGTAGCAGCATTAAAGATTCATCCATTATTTGGAGTAATTCTTGTGCAATACAAATCTAATAGACTTGATGCATAGCGTTTTCTTTAGGGTAAAAGCTAACTGCCTTTATTCAGCTTACACAATCCCTTCTGAAAGAGCCCTTTATACAGCTCATGTCATGTCAGCAGTAATCATGGCCTGAGTGGTGCTGCATGCAAATCAGCAGCTGCTCTGTAGCTGGGCTGGAGGAGTCACAGAATGAGTTTGCCAGTAAGTGCAAGGGCAGATTATAGTTAATGCTGATGGTCCTTCAGGCAGATCACTCTGTTATCTTTGCTCTCTTCACCCTGCCCAGGCTGCCCCCTCTGCAGTGCCCATCCCCTGCCAAACCCAGCCAGCAGACATCAGCACCCAGTGCTGGGAAAACAAATAAGAGTTTCCAGTTGTCCTGGTGTTCATTTCCCCCAAAGTTACAGCATGACATGGAAGCGAGCCCCCCATGGCTGCAGCTGTGTCTCTGGAGGATGTGGACACCTTGTCATAACCTCAGAGTTCTGGATTACATCCCCAAGACAGCTGGGAGCTAAGACTGACCTCAGCAGTTCTGCTGCTTTGATTTGTTTTTTTTCTTCCCCCTCCCCAAGCATGTAGATATGATGGGAAACCAGTGAAACCAATCAGAAATGCAAACTAAGGCAGTCAAGCTAACCCAGGAGTCTGAACTGTTCACTAAAGCAGATATTTCAGAAGGGTGGGAAATGGATTAACATTTTAAGTATGACAAAATTCTGTTGCGATTGTAGATGTAAATCTGGTTTCAGGAGTGATAGAAATCACCATTCCTGCTCATACCATGCAGGCTGATGTCAGTGAGAACACCATGGATTTCCTTTTGCTGAAAGATGCAAAGGATGCTAAAAACTGTTTTACACCTGTATTTTTCTAGCAATAATTTCTAAGCTGCTTGTGTGTGCTTCACATTTACTGGGAGTTTCTGTCATGTCCTCAGGGCACAGGTTTTCAAAAGAGGGAGAAGTTATAGGATTCTCACAGAGAGTAAAAAAGGGAAAAGATAAGGTGTGCATGGGAATGTTATACACTGAAAAATGGAAACTGCCCCATTGCTTTCCTTCTCCTCTACTAGCCTCTTCTCAGACAAAATCTTTGCCTATTACTTTTCATGATGATCAAGACTATTCCAGTGTTGTTTTGTTATCAGATTCCAGCTCTATTGTTTCTCTTGTTAAGCACTTATATGAAGTTGTAATGAAATAACCCCCTGGACTGTTACTTCTCAATGTCACAGTATAATAGCAGTGAATTACTGATGGATAAATAAGGCTTTTAGGATCCCAGTGGGTTCTGGTTTGTTCCAGAAGAAAGGGCTGGTGAGGAGGAAAGCACAGGTGCCTTTTGCAGTTCAACTGAAGCATCACTCTGACCTTGTTTAGCTGAATTTTAGTTTGTGTGAGGTGATGTAGTTTCTTTGGCCATGCCAGATTGCACAAGAGGCAAAGCAGTGCTCTGGGTTGGTACATCACATTTGAGTTTTGAGGTGTCTGGAGCTACTAAACCCCTTCAGTAAGATGAAGGTTTCCTGCTGTCTTGCAAGACAAATGGGCAGGAAGCAGGAACTGTTTCAGAGGAGATAAGTGATTTGGGTTTGGTTTTGCTTTTAATATATATATTTAGGAAAAAATAATCTGGAAGTATATGTGAATCTCCTTGCTCTGCTTCTCCTTTGGATCCTGTTCTCTTTCTTTTTGTGGAAGATTTCCTTGATGACTGTTAGAGTGAAAATTCTTTTCAAACATCAAAGAACAGTAATGTATCAAAAAGAGGAGATTTCGCTACTGGAAAATAAACTAAGAGCAGTGCAAATGCCACCTGGGTTTTTCAGGTGGTGCCTGCTGCTTTATGCTGCTGTCAGTGCTTATCTAGTCATTGCTTTTTCATCTCTATTCCAAGATTTTGTGAAGAAATGAAGTGCAGTTCATTCCCACAAACTGCTTTGGGTTTACAGATTTCTCTCTCTTTACCCCTCGCTTCACCCTTTCTGCCCCTCCCTTCTCCCCCGCAGCCTTCGTGCAGCCTGACAATCCTCTGCTTAATCCCAGAGAACATATTTTTGGTACTGGCACAATAAAGAAAAAAGAGACAAATTGATTTGCATTTCTTATCTGGGAGATTCACTTGCAAAATCTAGTACAGTTTCACTGACGCAGAGGCAGGAGAGATGATCCTGTAAATCTGACATATCTTTATTGAGGCTGAGGGGAAAGGCAGTGGGAGGATGGTCTGAGCTCACTACAGGAAACCAGAGCTTTGTTTGTTGTCTCAACACACGTTTCACTGAGGACTTCCTGGCTGGTTTGGAGATGCCCTCCCAGTGCCATGAGTGCTCAGTCCCAGGTTATCCAGCTCCTGTTTCCCTCTAGCTTGGCTAGAACTGAACAGGGGGAACAGCCCCCTGCCAGATGGGGTGTACACACACCCTGCCAGTCCAGCCACATCATCTTTATTTTTACCCAGATGCATGTGCTGAGCCCTGTGAATCAGTCAGCTCCAGTGAGAGTGGAAGTTTGCCCTTCCCCTGCTGCTTCCCAGTAGGGAAGTAGCCAGAGTAGAGAAATCACCTTATGGAAATGTCTGGGATCTCCTCCTTCCCACAGCTGCCAGAGCAGCCCCACTGCTGCCTGTCTCTGACAGTTGTGTTGTTCAGGTTTCCTCTACATCAGGCTCAAGCTGTGAGCAGTGACTTCCTACCTGTCCTATGGCAGTGTGTGCTATCCTGCTGCTGTCAGTGCATCTCTGACACCTGAGGAGCAGGGCCTGTCCTGATCATCAGCTGCCAGAACTCCCTTCCCTCTCTCAAACTGCTGCTTGGTCAAAGCCCAGCAGCAGCAGTGATGTCCCTTATTGGGCTATCAAGGTGTGCTTCCAAGTGGGACACAGGGGGGTTCTTTAAGCGTGATTTTGGGCAAAAAGAAATGAAAAACTGAGAGGTGGAAAAAGACAAGTATAATTGGCTGGATGAGACAGTAACCTCCTTGGGTGCCTCTGCACTCAGCACTTAATGCAGCCTCTCAGAGCTGAACTGCTCATGCAGTAGGCAGGAGGTTGCCCACGCCTTGGATCACTGTGTTCTCTGTTCAGGTGACTCCACCGCCTCTCCAGGCATGTCTAGGGACACAGAATCCAAGGAAATGTGGGGCTTGGGGTGCCTGATGCCTGAAACAAGCAGCAATTGCAGAACAGTCATAGAGATATTAAAGTGCTGCTCTGGGAGCTGGTTAATCTTTCAGGGCTTGCATCTGCTCTGCTTGCTGCAGCAGCACAGCTGCCCTGAGCTCACTGGGGGCACCCTGTGTTACAGCAGTGTGAAGGAAGAAATGGACTCTTACATATTCAGTTTTCATTGCCTGATGTTCCTTTTGCTCCTCTCCTTCCATTCTGCCCTTCATGGCATCTTCAGGGCTGCTTGATGGAACCATGAGATCACAGGACAACAAAAACCTTGAGGCTACTCAGGGCAAGGTCCAGTCTGGTGTTAAGTATCTCCAGGGATGGAGATTGCACAGCGTGTCTGGGCAACCTGTTCCAGTGCTTGATAACTTCAGAGTGAAAAGGATTTTTCTTGTGTTTGACTAGAATCTCCTGTGTTTCAGTTTGTGCCCATTTCTTCTTGTCCTCTCACTGGACACCACCAGGCAGGGTCAGGTTCAGTCATCTTTGCACTCTGCCATCAGCTATTGCACACATTAATGAGACATCATGAACAATCCTCTCCCCATGCTGAGGTCCCAGCTCTCAGACTTTCCTCACATGAGCAATGCTGCACTCCCTTCACTGCCTTGGTGGCCCTTGGCTGGACTCGAGTCTCCCTGGGATGGAGGAGCCCACAAATGGGCCCAGCAGTCCAGATGTGCCTCACCAGTGCTGAGCAGAGAGGAAGGATCACCAAATGCCACAGCTGTCACTCAAAATCGTTGCCAGATGTGCAATTGGTTATGGCAGTTCTGTAGCCAGGCCTTGGAGCAGATTAACTTCAATGAATTTTCTAATTTTACCTTATGCTATATCAGCAGGGTAGTTTGCTATTTGGCCCTGAGTAATCTCTTTTGAATGGCAAAGCAATCCAATCAAGTCCAGCCCTATTGCTGAGTCTGTGATGAACTGATTTGTGGTGCTGGCCTGGTTCTTGGGTAATTTTCTTGTTCTGATTTTTCATCTTTGCTTTGTTCAACCAACATAGAAATTGTGATGCCAAATGTAGGCAAATGACATTTCCAAAGTTGTGTTTTAAGGATTTCTAACTTGGTTTTTGTGATTTACCTGTCTTTGAATTCTTATGAAGGCCAGTGAATTGAAAACAATCGTTTCCAATTTATTTTAAAATGTTCACATCATTCATGAACTACATGACAAATATTCTATAGTCTTTTCATGAGTGGGCTGGTAGCCTGTGTTATTTAGAGATATTTTTGAATTGATATACTCAATCAATTCTTCAACAGTTCGACAATGTTCAGGTTTTTTCATTGGATTAATCATTCTGTGAAATCTGTCAAGTAGCCATCACCCTGATAATGCTATTTTTGTCACTTCTATCCTTATGCAGAGCTAGATATTTATTATGATAGCAGACTGTAATATTCCAGTAGGATTTCTGTGAGGTGTTAGTCATTGTGGAAAGGCGTTTTTGCTAAATATATGCTGGGTTGCATATAAAGAAATGTGACCAGCAGGTTGAGAGAGGTGATTCTCCCCCTCTGCTCCTCTCTCCTGAGACCCCACCTGCAGAGCTGCCTCCAGCTCTGGGCACTCAACACAGGTAGGATGTGGAGCTGTGGAAGCAATTCCAGAGGAGGCCATGAAGATGCTCAGAGGGCTGGAGCACCTCTGCTCTGGAGACAGGCTGGGAGAGCTGGGGGTGTTCAGTCTGACGTAGAGAAGATTCTGAGACCTTAGAACTCTTCCAGTGCCTAAAGGGGCTCCAAGAGGCTGGAGGGGGACTTTGGCCAAGGGCCTGGAGTGACAGGACCAGGGGGAATGGCTTCCCACTGCCAGAGGGCAGGGTTGGATGGGATATTAAGAAGAAATCCTTCCCTGTGAGGGTGGCACAGGTTACCCAGAGCAGCTGTGGCTGCCCCATCCCTGGAAGTGTCCAAGGCCAGGCTGGATGGGGCTTGGAGCAACCTGGGATAGGGGAAGGTGTCCCTGCCCATGGCAGGGGGTAGAAGTGTACAGTCCTTAAGGTCCTTCCAGCCCAAAACATGCTGTGATTCTGTATCTCCATTAATTTTCTATAAGTAGAAGATGCTTTTTCTGCTTACAGGTCACAGAAAGATCATGCTCCTGCCCACTTCCTATTCTAAAGCTCAGACCAGTTTAGGATGGGATTCTCTGTAGCAACTCTAGGTTTTTATTTCATCATCCAGTATTTTGTCTCCTTGTACCAAATGTAATAAATATACACCTTATTTTAGATACTTATGGAAAGGAGATAAATGCAGTGTGCAAAATCTAACTGTGGCTCAGAAGACAGGCCTGTGAGGTGTAAGAATCCAGCAATGTGGAGACAACAACAGGATCTGACCTCACTTGTTCTGACCATAATTCAGATTTCAGTTCTGCTCAATTGATGGTACAAAACTTGTTCCAGACTTTCAGAAAAGGGGTGCTGACCCAGAAGGTACTTCCTAAAGTATAAATCCCCTTTTCATTCTGGCCTTGTTCCAGGCATAGAGGTGTCAAATTTAGGCACCTTTTGCTTTTGTGTTTAGCATGCAGACTGGTACTTGGAGCCCCATGTCTGTGAGCCTGACCAGTTATGAAGTTTCCCTTTGCTTATGTGGGTTGGGTGCTCCATCAGCTACACCTCCAACAGGAGATGCAAGGTGTCCTGTCCCAACCAGCCCCTTCTCTGAGTGTGTAGGGACTCTAAAATTATCAACTAAGCTTTTTTTAAAGAACTTCAGTAGCTGCTCCATGAGTTTTCCAAACTCCCTGGGAAGTATAATCTGTAAGCACAGTATCTTGACATCTCACCAAAAAAATTACCTTGGAGCAACCAAGTGAAAGGTTAGAACTGTTGAGTGTTTTAATCAATAATATATGAGTTGGATGAGCAGTATACTGTACTTTGCAGTGTGCAATCAATAATACATTTTTTATGCTCACCTTTTTAATCCTCAGAAAAACTACATCAAAAATTTCACCCTAGACTGCCCATGAGAATCAATAATAGAGAAAGGTTGCCTCTTCCCCTTAGTACAGTTTAATGAAAAGCATAATGAATTTATTTCCTAAATGATGCTACAAATCTATTATACATCTTCTGGAAATAGCAAGTGGAAAATAGTGTTTAGTACAGTAATAGAGTTATGAATTTTCAAAAACTTGAAATGCAACATTTAAAGTTGTCACTGTAACTCTTCAGTTTTTAAAGTATAAAATCAAGGAAAATGGAGTCTATGTAAATAAAGCTGAGTTTATTATTATTATTTACTATTTGTATTCTTACAGTGTGTAAAATCCTAAAGAAATAGACCATTCCAATATACAGGGCAAATAATTCTCTCTTGTTTCCATTGACTTTAATGGTTTCACAAATATCTCAAGACTGTTTCTGTGGATGGAAGCCTGGCACTTGCTTGGCATCTATTGTAATCTAATGTGTATAATTCTCAGTAAAATTCACCAAAGTTTTAAGCTTCACTTTTTCTACTGAATCACATAGAAAATTTTATATTTTTGAAATTTATGTGCATTTATAGAGAATTTGCCATTATACTAAAAGAGGGGTCAAACTTTTCTTAGTGCTAGCTGACCACATTTCTATTTCAGGCTTGAAGGCATTAAAATTCCTGCTTGCTGAATCACAAAATGTATTGCTTTGTTAGCAGTACTTCAGATCCCCATGGACTTCTGCTGCTGTTTTAGTACATCACCAATTATTTGTGATGTATTATTAATTATATGTGATCTATACTTGCACCACTTCCATGGCTGTAGTGGTAGCTCATTTAAACAGGAAGGAGATTAGGTAAAAAGTGGCTTTTTCTTTTTTCTGTTTTCTCTGTGGCAAGTTACTGGCTGGATGGCACAAAAAGATTTTTATCCCAGCTGTTAGGAAAACTCTGTTGTGTGCATGTCCATGCCTGGCAGGAGTAGGCTATAGGACTTGCTCACACTGTTCTGGACAATGACTGGGGAGAAGGTTGGAAATGTAAGGGACTGCAATCTCAGTGTTATCTGATTTTTCTTCTAGAAAAGAAAACATAGTCTTTGGTACTCAAAAAAGATCATTGGGAAAAGAACCGATTTTATTTTCCTACAGGGATTGTTGTTCTTTTGAGCCATGGGCTGTGAAAGTCTAAGAATTGGTCCTGAGATGGGGGTACAGTAGGCAGTGTGTTCTTTCTTTGGCAGTCTCATTTTTTCAGTGCTGTTTTGGAAGGTGCAGCATTCAGAGGGGACTTTTTGACTCCATTAAATTCCATGTCATATCACCAACACTACTTGTAGTCACTAACATTTCCCTTTGTGTAAGGTGTCTATGTGTGTTGGGAATGGCCCTGCTGTCCTAACATAAAAAGAGGTTTTCTGTGTCCAATAGGATACAGGATACAACAGCAACAGGAAAAAGGGAAAATTGGACAAGGAATCCTGGCACTCTACTGTTATCAGAACCCACAGAAACCATGACACAAGGATCCCCCAGCAGTGTGTCTGACTGCAAATGTGAGGAGATGGGTTTGAGGTTTAGGATGTCTTGGCCAGCTCTGGTGGAAACCTCCCTGTGGAGAACTGAAAAGCAGAATTTAACTTCTTCACAAACACATCACAACAGTTGTTCTACTTTCTACTGCGTTGGGATTGGTACCTTGAGATAAAGCTGTATTTCCTTATCACTGCTCACAGCTACCTCGTTTCTCATGTACAATAAGTTCTGTAAACTCCTACACAACAGGCAGGTAAAATGCTGAGAAAACAAATGTAAGTGTTGCTGAAGGTAGGAACTAAAATCAATTAAGATTTTCTCACAAAATAATTTCCCTCATTTACAGTCTGCTTAATTGTCTCTGAAACTCCTGCACAGGGATGTAATGAAAATGTCACATTTTATGCTGTTTGTCTCTTTGAGAAAGCATCCCCTGGTCAGAGCAGACCCACCCAGACCAAGTTTGTGCTGATATCTCAGAGACCACCAGCAGCTAAATCCCAGGGGCAGGGTTCAGCCCCTCCCAGCTGCAGGGGGAGTTCATCCCAAACCCTGTCCTGCCTCACTGCAGGGATTGCTCAGGGACTCACTGCCCTCCTGCCAGTCAGGAGTGGAACCCTCGGGTTCCTTTATGTCACTGGAGAGACAAACACCCCCGGAGTGTGACTCAGACTCCAATCTGCTAATTTTCTGGAGGTGTCTGCCTATCTGCATTTACTATTGAGGGAGTACAAAATGACTAGTCTCCTAAATTAGGTGTTCTGCTCAGATGTTTCAAGGTGGAAGAATGAAATGGTATCTAAGTCCTGAACACCCTTATAAAGGCTGAACTTCTTGCCATCATTACCCAACTTGGATAAAGTCAGCCTCAGAGTGCCTGCAGGTCAGTCTGGGTGTAGCATGGAAAATGCAGGCAGGGACAGCTGCATGTCCACGTGGCTCTGGCTGGACACAGGCAGTGGTGACAGGAGAAAAGGAGCCAAGTTCAGGACAGGTGTCTCTGCTGGTGCAGCTGGGGCAGGGAGGCGAAAATCTGACATCCTGGCATAGGTAAACTTGGTCATTCCCAAGAATGAGATTCTCTCACATGATTACTTTAAGCAGTCTGTTATTTCTGTTTTGTGATTAAATTTTCTACCTGTGTGGTGCTGAGCATAACACTGTACTCACCAAGGCAGTGGAAGTTACAGTCAGCTGGTGCTTTGCAAGACAAAGACCTTGACAAGATGCAAGGAATTAGCAGTGATTATTTAAAAAAAGGTTAAACTTTATTATGCTCATGGTTCATGCAAGACTTTCTCCTCTTATTAAAAAAATAAGGATGTCGGTAATAACCAATATCATCCTTAACAAGAAAATCACAAAAATCCTTGATGCATGCCATTCTCTAGCTAGAGGGAAGTAAAATATATGCTTAAATATTGCAGTACAAACAGTTCTAATCCTGAAGTTTAATCAAATAAGTTGGAAGTTTTTTTCAGTCTTGGTTTTGTACCAGTTCTAAAGTTTATCAGTTTGTCAGGCTGGATGGAAACTTGAGAGATGCCTTGCTGCTTTGCAGAGATCATGGATGACATGGCTGATATCCAAAGCATTGCTTGTAAGTAATGGCAAGTCTCTCCCTTTAGTCCCTCTATTTCCTCTTTTCCCCATCACAGTTGTTTTCCTGACCACACTCATTATTGGCAATAATTTTTTATCCTAAAAATGCTGACCAGGGAACTCTCCCTTAACTGACATAGCTCTCAAGTGACTTTCCACAGTGATTATAATGAAATTAATCATTTTACTTCCCCAGGAGGAAGACCCCTGAGCTGACTTTCAGCAGAATCCTGTTATCATTATTGTTATTGCATGCCAACAAATTTATGTGGGGCTGCATGACAGCAATAGATGTCATCTGAAAGTAGTTTGCAGTGGTGCTGCTTTTGTTTGATTGCTGTAGTGCTGGTTAAAATTCCTCTCAGCAGCACTATTGCTTGATTGCTGGGTGCTGCAAATTCTGGAGAATTAGAGCTGTTTGAGTGTGGTGGATAGACTGTGGTGATTCAGCAGATATTCTGCCTTTATTCTTTTTGCAGCACCCCCACATGAAAACCTACTTTTCCTACTTTGCCCATGGAGAGACAACCTATTTTATTTCTTTTAAACACCTTCAAATGACGTCTCCTGAGAACTTCTTTAGGGGGAAAAAAAAAAAGACCTATTGTTAGTTATAACCTGCTCTCTCACTGAGATATTTTATGAAATCAAGGGATGATAGATGACTACACTTACTTCTGCCTTACTTTTCAATCCTAGCTTTACATTCTCTAAACAAGGGAGGGGAGGACAGGTTGAATAATGCTGCTGAAGTACTTGGGGAAGTAGAAAGGTGGCAGTGCTAGATCCAGAAACTTCCTGCTGCATTTTAGATGTGCATGTGGAACCTCAACCTCCGAGGAGAGTAAGAGGGTTGAGGGTTGTTTCCATCCCAATGCTCTCTTGGGAGGAATGGGTGCATGGTCCCACGTCAGCTTCTGACTTGGAGCAGGATTTTCCAGTCAGCTGCAGCCAGTCTGAACACCCTCTGCTGTTGGAGGGGATGGTCTGCTACAGCTCTGCTGCTCTGCACTCCTGTCCTGTCATCTGCACTGCTTTAATGGCCAGATTATTCTGACCTGAGTCAGGGCAGCTCCGTGATCTGGCTGAAACTAAACCTGTGCTTTGGGCTTGTTTCCAGTGGTTGCTCACCCCCATGCTGGGGAAGAGGTGATGCTCTGCAAGTTCCTCCTGTGTGGTGAAGGAGGGCAGACTTGCCTGTTCACCAGGGTCTTACATCTGCTGAGACTGCATGAGAAATTGCAAATTTAGGTGTCTGAAGCTGGAATGCTGACTAAATTGCCAGTAGGCACAAGGTTTCCTTTCAAAGCTTTTCCAGTATAACTGTCTTCAGCAGCAATCTATTAATAGTCCTCTAATTTAGAGAAGTACCAGTGGCAATTAACATTGTGAAGTGACACCCATTCAAGGCTGGAAATGCTTATTCCTGCAGTGATGATGTTATTGCACAGTGCAGCTTCTGCTCATATTGGTGTGTTCATGGAGTACTGGACTTAATTGGGAGCTGTGAAATCCATATCAAATGAGGAGTTTTGTTAAAGCATTGCAGTTCCTTTTATTCGTGGTGGTTAACTTGTCCCGTGTTCCACAGTAAAACTGCACAGTGAAGGAGGCTGGGCTGGCACATGTCACAGGAAAGCTGTCCCCCCATCCTCCTTGTGGAGCCAGGGGTGCTGGGCAGCAGGGCTCCTTGGAAAGCCCTTTGGGAGAAGCCTCTGTGGCCCCAGGGTCCCAAAGCTGCTCAGAGATGGTGCCATGGTGCTCTGTGTGCTGCTCCCACAGGTTCTCACTCCTTCCAATTGCACCCTGATCCTTCCCCTGCTGCCACTTGCCTGTGTGACTCTCTGAAGTTGCACACACAGAGGGACCTCAGAGCTGACTGGCACACCAGATCCGGATTACAATGCTCTGTGCATTTTGCAGGCCAGATTAAAGTACTTGGAAGGATCAGTCTGGCTCATGGGCTATATTTTTGACATACTTGTTGTAGGAAAGTATTAGGAGTTGTAAGAAGGACTAATGTGAGCTTATATTTTACAATTTAGTGTGCTAACTGCTTTGTTAGGGAAAGCAGAATTGGAAGAAGTTATACTATTTTTGTCTGTTGGGTTTTTTGTTGCAGCAAATGCCTGTAGCATCTACATTGAAAAGCAAACCTCATTTTCCCCATTATAACCATTCAATTAGTCTCATCTCAGCTCCCATTTTCCAAGCAACTTAACAGGATGAGAAAAATCCTTCAAATTGCACTTATAATATAAACACTGCCAGTGAGCCTTTAGCAGGCAGGAAAGCTGATGGGACAATCTCCATTTTCAGAGAGCTGGTAAAGAGCAAATGCATTCCAGCTGCTAAATGACAGGTAAAGGCATGTGTCTGCATAATAGTTATCATCTGAAAAATGTTTTCCATGTAGAGATGTTTCTGTACCTTGCAAGGAAATGTGAATATCTTTCTACTTCTGAGGCACAAGGAACCTGAAGGCCAAGTCTGGAGCAACATCCCAAGGATGTGCTGCTGTAAGTAGGTGAGTCCTGTGGCTGTGTTGGGTACCTTCCATCTTAACTACCCTTGGTGAATCAGTTTTGAACAGCTTTTATAGAATGTTGTGTCCCCTTTGCAGTAAGAAGCTGTTACTGGTCTTACTGGGTACAGTGAGGCTTCAGCTCAGTGTAGGTTTCAGGAAAGCCCTGTGGAAAGCTGATTCTCCACTGCATGTGACACTGGACTTCTTTCTCAGGCTGAAAATGGGACGTGCTTAGGGACAGTGCCTGGCCTGGGGGAGACAGAGGTTTCATTTTAAGGCACCTTTCTTTCCCTCCTCTCTATTTTCTGTCTGAAAATTACAGCTTCTTGGTAGAAAAGTCTTGTTTGGTTTTCTTAAATATTCAGATAGCTTGGATCATTCTCCAGCTGGTTAATAGGCAAACAAGTCCATCCAGCTGGTCAGTGTGTATCTGGAGCTTGGAATGGTCTGTAGGGAAGGCAGGATTGCCTGGCTGGGAGCTGGGGATGTGCTGAGCAGATGGCAGCATTGCTGCTAGGCCAAGAACAGGGGACAGCTAGAAACACTAGAGGACATTGTGATCAGAAGGGACAGGGAAAACTGCTACAAAAATGACAAAATAAATTGATAGAGGTCAAACCCTACAGGTAATGTAAATTCATTAGTTCTGCTATTCTCTCATGCAGCGGCAGAAAAAGTTTACAACTGACCTAAATTTTTTGGATAGAAGAAATGTAAAACCTCACCAAAAANAAACCAAAAAACAAAAAAAAAAAAACACAAAAAAAAACAACACAAAAAAAAACAAAAAAAAAAAAAAAAAAAAACCCAAAAAACAGAAAACAAAACTCAAACCAAAAAAGCTCAGGCTGCACCCTGAGAATTATCTGTACTGCCTGTTCTTGTATTAGTTCTTCCTTAACTTTTATATGTAAATGTATATAGATATTTTGGGCAGAATTTGTAGGCTGGGTTAAGCAGGGTGAATATCAGACAACAAGGATAAAAGGAAGGTTATCTTGATATTTGCATCACCATCTTATGTGGAACTTGGCATTGTGCTGGATTTCATCCTTGTTTTCATTGCTTCAGTCATCAAATTTCTACTTTTTAAAAAAGAAATTTTAGGGGGAATGTGGACATTTAAGTTTAGCACTAGAGATATATAACAACATTTCTGGTGACTTCAGCTACTTTTCTGCTCTTAAGCTTTCAGTTTAACACCTCTGAGAACACTTGTTGCCCTATTCTTTGTAGATGCCAAATTTTACACAGGTTTCAAAACAAAATGGATGGCTCCTTGCTGATTTTTATTCTTTCAAACATGTCATTTCTGGTCCCAGGAGGCTTATCTGCAGGCTGCTGGGGTGTGGATGGGTGTTGAGGGGTTGAATTTATGATGTGCTTTCTTTCCAGCAGCGTTGGTTTCTGGCACTGGCACCAGTTTTGTCTCTACCAGTTTCTGATGAAACACTTCCAGATCATGGTTAAATCCACTCATCAAAAATAAAATGCAAACCCCCATGCTGACCAAGAAATTGCAACTCTTCTTCCCCAAACCTTTCTTCTTCTCCCCCAAACCTTTCTGCCTCTCCTTGTTCTGTGTTTGGAGGAACCTGCTGTTCCTCAAGCCAGGTCCCAAAGTCAGGAGCTGTTCTGGAAACCAGGGAAGAGGAACTGGCTGGTGTGATTGTGTCTCCATTAAATCAGTGGGATTTCAGTGTAGTTGGGATCAGTCTGTAGTTCCCAGCCAATCTAAATTTGCAAAGTTTTTTACTTATGTATTTTAAACCAAATACTCAGTTTGCTGAGAGGAGATCGAGCTTGGAAAAATAAGATGGAGTAGGTAATTGGAAAATCCTTACTGAAGTGTGGCACTGCTGTCAGGTCCAGAATTTGTTTTCCAGATGTTAATTTGTTAGAGCTGGGGCTGGAACTGCTCCAATTGCCAAAAACTTATAGAAGAATTGTGACCCTTCAGGAGGGATGTTCTAGTCTGACCATTTCTCTCCAACAACACCCTCCTTTTTTGTGTTTGCATTGCAGAGTTAAGCCTTTGCATTTGCTGTCCTCTCATGGATTAGTGGCTGTGGATGCTTTTATTCTGTCTTGTAAATGAACACTAAAAACTTGTCAGGCTCTTAATCTCTTCGCACCAAAAAATAGCTTTGATCATTGCAGGATACAATTCCTACTAAATGTGCGTGATATTAATATATATATATTTTTTTTTTAATATGTCAATCTTAGCTAGAATTTTCTTGAGCAAAGTGACTGGGACACCAATGGGGAGAAAGTTAGGGAAGGCAAAATTTCTATAGATAGATGATATGCTTAAAATACCTCTTTAAGAACCTGCTAAAATTTATAACTGTTGATTTGCATTTTCAGTGTAGTACAGGCATTACAGCAAGCCTTTTTGAAGGGCAATATTAGACTCTTTATTTACAGAGTGCAATTGGGTCACTTCCCTCCTGTAAATATTATAGAGCAAATGTTTGTTGCCTTGATTTAAAAAGAATTATCAGGAATTACACACAACCCAGTGAAGCTACACACAGTTCAGTCTGTACTAGAGATCTATCTGCTGCAAAATCAAGGCCAACATATTTTCAAGGCTGGTTTCAAAGGAGATTAAAGAAAATCTACAAAATGGGATTTTCCTAAACTAAGATTCAGGTTAGGGTAAATGACATTTAGGTTATTGCCTTAGGACACACCTAAAGTGTGTGCAGCCACTTAGCAGCTTAAGCCTTATTGAGAGTTATTCCTTCCAATAATGAAAGTGAGTTTGTGTTTTCAGAGTGATAAACAATACCCCCCTCAGTGAACAAAGAGATTAACAATACATGACATTAAACACAAGATGTGCAAAAAGGAACAGCACGCTTACTAACTCCTCTGAGCTTTATATTATCTCAAAACATAATTTTTGTTGCCAATGGAACTCTATATAAGAATTAATTAGGGAACTTCAGAAGCAGTCAAAACTCTTGTATGCCATTATAAATTTATCATTGCTGAAAGGATCTATTTCTGCTGTCAGACATCATGCTTATGTGGCAGAATATGGAATAAATAATCTTCCTGTAAAAAGAGCCCTGGAAAATGTTTGGGAAATTTGTTTTTAAAAAGCCAAACGTGTTTATTTTCTGTAAGGCATTGCTGATGAAACAACCAGGGAATATGCTGCCATTCAAATATTCAAATGATTGCAGCAGATCCCTTGGTCTCCACAATCAAAGATAACCTCCACAGGGGAGTGTTGAATGCTGCAGTGCTTGAGCCTGTCCATAGATGTTTTCCCCAAAAGAGAGGCAGAAGGTGTGCTGGGAGTAAACCCAGCCATCTAAGTGCTTAGGCAAAGTCCTCTTGGACTGCAGGACCAACTTACCTTCCCATCCATTTTTATTTCAATTGCATTAACCATAAACAATTGCTTTTTTCAGTACTTTTCTAAGCTTATCTCACTCATTCCAGTGTCAGCATTAGATGTGTAATTACAGTTATATATCTGATACTATCAAGATTCTTGGGAAAGCCAGTACTTTGTATTTCCAGTTCTTACATATAGTTAAACATTCTGTGCTACTACATATTTCAGTAACTCAACAACTCCACCCCTATCAGGTATCAGAATAAGTGATAGAGGGAGGGGAATTACATATGCTTCTCCTGTAGAGGCTGACATTCAAGGCCCAGCC